>JAOBRC010959779.1:0-16487 GCA_027575255.1 Scolionema suvaense | reverse complement strand
GGGGGGGGGGGGGGGGGGGGGGGGGGGGGGTGGAATAACCCCCCCTTATATGTTAACCGTTAATTCGTTTGCACGGTCTGAAGCTTAGGTTCAATGACATTGTGGTAACATAGTCGGTTTTGTGGTTACTTTATACAACATCTTACACAGCACAGGTGGTTGATGACGCACTCTATCTTTGACTGCTTTGACATTCACGTTTTTTTAATTATTTGTTTTCCTTACGCCTCGAACTTCCCGAATAGCTTGCCCTGCCGCTCTGAAAAGTAAGCTACTCAAAAGTAAGCGAAAAAATGTCTTAAATAAGTATGTTTCCCCCTGTTTTATGCTGCACTTATTCCTTTTCAATTCGGTACATGCAGGCATTACGTGAATTTGAATGGAGAAACAGATTATTTACTCTTATCTAGATGCAGACTCTGCTCTTGCGTGATTTGATAACAAAAAAGGCGCACAGGTGGTACTCACGCTCGTGTATCGTTTCGTGTGTAGGGAAATTTTATTCCGTTCTGAGAAATATTTTCTTGTTTTGAGAAGTATTTTCCTGCTTTGAGCGGGACAATTTATCCCGCGAGAAAACTTTTCCTGTTTTTGAGAAAAATTATCTCGCTATGAGGACTTCCTGTTTTGGGAAAATAAATCTCATTTTGGGGCAGTTTTTTCCTGTTTTGGGCAGATTACTTTTTGCAGTGTGTTAGATGCGCTGATGATTTTTGTTTACACTTAAGGAAGATGTGCGCATCCTGTGCCAAGTTTTCTTTTTAAAGTTACCTTCTACAAAAGTACAAAAAGAAATACTGGCCAAATAAAGAGAAGAGAAAGAGGAAAGAATAAATAAATAATTCTAGAAAATACTTACAACAAAAATACTTTTGTAAATACCTCCCCCATCCCCCACTCTAATAAAATAGAGTTAACGACCTAAGTTTTGCGGGCTGGATTTGCTTGATCAAAAACGAAGCAAATGCACAGTGAGACAAAGTTTGCTTGGTCTCCGAATTTTATAAATCATGTCCTATACAGGCAAAAATAGTTCCCTGTTTCGGACACTGCCTGTCAGTTCTATAGTAGGCCCTGTTTATGCTGCAGTCTCGTTATAGAACCTCTGACGACGTATGAAACATGTATACAGTCCTGTTGAAATTAATTTAGAACAAATTTGAAAACATACTATAGTCGTTCAGATTTCATGGTCTGGTAAAACGTTGGGAACTATTTTCGAAATTTTGCTTGCATGGATGATGATGCTCAACTGCTGACGTAATCAATATTTGGACTTTTAGCTGACTCTTGAACCATTTTCTAAAACTGCACATGTTTCTGTGCCTGCGCGCAACTGCTTTGCACTTTCGCAATGCTTTGCTCAGATATAGGCGAAAATGGGGCCGGGGGAAGGGGATTTATTTCACTCCGCAGCTGTAACATGTGGTGCAGGAGAAGCATGGTATATAGGATTAAGTAGCGTTTATTAGTTGTGTTATATGTTTTACTTTTATCATTACTACTATGCAAATTGAGACCATGACGGCCTGTGGAAATGAAATTCTTCTTCTGCAAACCTCTGGAAGCATGAAATTGTAAAGGATATATTGAAAACTACACAAGCCTTCATCATGAAATAAAAAACTAAGGTCATGTTTTACTGCGCTCTATCACCTATTCAAATTTTATATTTCACCTTAGTTCTCCTTTTAATCTGAAGCTGTGAAGTAAGAGCTAGGTGTGTAGAGAGATAATTTTACTGGCCCTATTAACCCTATTCAACCTGCCAGGAGGGGTGGATTCCAGTTTTTTAAAAATTTTAAAAATTTTGGAAGCATGCTGTGGCTCAGAACTTTTGGAGAACTCCTAAAAATTTATTGAGACATGTTCTGAAATCAGATTCCAAAAACGTTTTGCTTGCCCAGGCCATGCCCTCCTTAAAAATTAGCTGCCATCTCAAAAAACACATTTATGCTCATAACGTGGGAACGTTTGGTCCAAATTTTTTAAATGTGCATATATTTTATTGTTGCAAAAAGTAAATCGCTATTGAGCAATTTTCTCTAAAACACCCTATTTCTCATATCGGACACTTATGACGGCATAGGTCACGCCCTATGAACCTTGAAGGGTATATAAATGAGTGTGCCAAGTTTCAATGCTAGTAGATAAGTAGTTCTAGGATTATGGAGGGGGCAGAACCACAGCCCCACAAAGCCCAGGTTGAATAGTGTCAATATCAGTTTCAAAACTAATCCAAGTACAGTTAGCTTAAAACACTTAATCAACCAATATCTTTACGTTTGTATCTGAGAGAAACGTTACTTGTGTAAGAAGTCCATAAAAGTTGTTTTGTGATAGGTAAACGCATGGGAAATTATGTTCTTCAGCAAAAAAACCATATTTTTCAAGATCGAAATGTACTTTTTAGCTCCGAAGTGTTTTCCAATATGTGATGAAATCAATTTCAAGTCAGAAAATATGCTTAGGCCTACGGTCGTTTTGAAGGGGGTTATTGCAGCTATGAACTTTCATAAAGAAGTACTTATTCTACTACACTGATGAGTTTCGACATGGTTTGATTTTAGATGTTGCTTGTGTATTTTTTGAAGTTTGTAAGTTTAAACTTAATTACGTATTTTGTGAAAAAAATTCTTTGGATTCTAATGAATTTCCTAACTCTTAGCTGTTTAGGGCAGTTCATCCCTAGGGGCAAAATTGCTCTTGTACAAGAAAACGCGTCAAAGCAACGTCATAGCAGAAACATGTTATAATGCGATTACAGACTTCTGCAGATAGTTCTGCCGCTATTTAATTCTGTTTCAACTCTTAGCCAAGTGTTAATGTTAGATTGCAATTAAATTTCTCGCAAATTTTAAGCAGCTTGTGAAGTGAGTGCTTTTTCACCACGTAGTTGATTATATGATCACAGTACTGAACATCGAGACAACTCAGGTTCAGTCATCATCAAAAGCTTAGATAAAGAACATCGAGGCAACTCAGGTTCAGCCATCATCAAAAGCTTAGATAAAGAGCATTTACAGAGAAGATGACCTCCGAGTCTGCCACAGAGACGATTTCGTAATTTTAAAAACCGATATGCAGTCGTGTTAGAATGAAACCAGATATATGCCAGTACTGACAGATGCGTCAACATACTTGCTGCTGTGCAAGGTTTTGTTTCATCCTGAATAATCTGTGCGTCGTATCGGATTAACGTATCATATTAGAGACAGAAATTGAACACACACTCCTGCGTGGCAACCTGGATAAGACAAAATCGTCTTTTGATGCCGACTGCAAGTTCAATATAACACCGATAAAACGCTTCACGTGCCCTTTGATATAAATGTTTATTGTTCAATAACATCTTGCATGATGCGCCAACAATATCCTACCTATTCATTCTCATCTACTGGAAGATTGCTAGCGGCAACTCGCAATTATGTCTGTTTGCTGCTAACACTTTTGTTCCTCATTCACATATCCACGCAACTTTACATTTGGTTATGAGTTCAAAAGAGCGACAAAATACTTCTGCTATCAGCTTACTTAGCAACCACTTTGAATAGGTTGTCTGAGGTCAAATACTCATTGTTTGTGTAACTGGAGCTACATCTGCTGAACAAATAATATCTGAAACGTGGCTTTCATGAACCTATAGAAGCGTTGCCGAGTCAGTAGGTGCAGCTGCAACGTTTTTGCGCGTGATAGGAAAACTCGTTGTATTTCAGTCGTTAGTGATGCAGAAATTGAGTTTCTTTTCACGTATGAGCAGAAGCGTGAACGTCTTAAATTCGTTTGAAATACGTTGTTTGGTTTCATAGCGCGTCGTTTGCTTGAACGAGAGGTATGAACGTACGACCGAGCAAATCTCTTAAGATTTATCGATACAAGAAGTGGGTTGGATTCTTCATCTTTCCTTCTCTTTGCTTCTGTGTAACGAATGAAATGTGATGATATTTCATGTCAGCATGCATACAAATTGTGTTAAAAAATGTTAGCTAGGCATAATAATAAAAATGCTGTTCTTGGTGCCCCATGAAATCAGCACATTTCATTTGTTTCACGTCTGACAACGATACTGTCTGTTGCACGGATTTCTGTGCAATTAGCATATATTTCAAACTTTGCGTTTGATGATAAGATTTCTTTGTAATAGAAGCAAAGTAGGCTACAGAAATTATTATATTTGAAAAATATTTATTAATTCAACTCTTTCTATTTAGCTTAAATAAACGAAATGATATCCGATCAATGTTCCGATAAACAGACAGTCTCGTTGGCCTTGCAATCTTTCTCCTGCAGAGATTTTTACATTAGTAACCTTGAGAGATGTTTTTATCCGCACATTCTTGGATTCTATAATCCAATATCGGCACGTTTTTCCTGCTAATCCCTAGAAGTGATATTATTTTCTTATTAGGAAAACATGTTTTTGTTAATATCGATCAAGCTATTCAATACGGAAAGGTTGCTAATGAAATGATCTCTGTACAAGTCATGTTCAGATTCATCCAATACAGTTAATCCTAGCTCTCTGTCCTCCTCTCACTTCACACATAAATGCAACAGGAGCCTGTTGGCCTCCAGTATTTCATCATCTGCTCACATGAATGAAATGGGAGCCAGTTTGCAACAGTACTGGATGAATCTGAGTAATATCTTTCACTTCTATTCTCTAAAGTGAGCTGTAATGATTACAGTCATGCTAAACATGAAATGAGCATTTTGAATTTTTCAAGTATTGCTAGCGTTTGTATACGATGGAAATAAACTGTCAAACTTTCAATTTACACGTCTGTTCTCCTCATTACAGCTCATTAAGGGTCGCTCTCGAAAATACAATGCAACAAGCATCACATCATTCGAATGCTGTTAAATCTCATAAATATCTTTTCCTCAAAGCTAAATAAAAACCTTCCCACAAGTCTGATCAGTCGAGTGCAGTGCATCGACAAATGCGTACCAGATTTCTCTAATACAAGTTATGAATCTGATCCACAGCATAGTGCAGTGCTTATGCTATGTCCAGTGAGCCTCTGGGTGGGTCTTGTCCTCTGTCGTGTATATCTCGCTTTCTGGTACAGCATATTGCAGACCGAATGCCTGAGGATCCCTAGTGGCCTTGTCCTCTGTTTCACCGGTGTAAGTTACGAATCTGATTCACGATATGGTGCAGTGCACATATCACGTCCATCGAGCCGCTGGGTGAATCTTGTCCTCTGTCTTACACCACCGAATTATGAATCTGGTCACTGGTGCAGGTAACTTCCAGGCTATCACATATAAAAGTCCACCAGGATCTAGTGTTACATCAACTCGGTTCGCACACGTATTACCAAATTCTAGCGAAGCAAAATCTTTCTAGTTGGGTTGAACTCGAGCATTCATGCACCTCTCGTACACGCCCCCGGTCACGCTTAGATTACGAGCATCAGTGGCATGAACAAGCTATATGCCTTGCTGCAACTCCATGGTTTGGTTTCTTTCTCCCACTGGTTTGACCGAGATGGACGGACTCACAGCAGACACTGTCACCGCGGCAGACGCAGTCAGTTATGGCTCTCTCTTCTCTGTTCTCTTCTGCTTCTTCGAATCAGGAGTATCCGGTCTTCTTCAATATATTGCTGTTCCTAGTTTGTCTACACAAAAATCATACGGCTATCAAGGGATGGTGACAGTGGATGGGCATAGCGCCCCGCCTCACCGCCCCTTCTGGTCTACCATATGACTATTGGCACGTATCTCACACACGGAAGGTCCCAGTGGACGAGCAGTACACCTCAGAAGTTGCCTGTACTACCCCTCCGTACAAACTTTTGTATATCACTGAACTATATCTATTAATGTCTGGGGACGTAGAAACAAACCCTGACCTGACTACGTATGTCCCGGTCAAACTCACTCCGTGTTCCGTGTGCCGGTACATGATAACCTCAGGGCTAGTTACCAATGTTCATAAATTGAGTGCGACAACAGATGTCACCAAAGATGCTGTGGTATCTCTATAGGGAAGATCCGCACAGCATCCCCGTAATAACCTGTATTAAAGACGTGGCATACCTATGGTGATGGAGTAGCCGTATTCACTTCAGAACACTTTCAACACTCTCTGTTTGACCGAGTCTGAGACCCTCAGCTTGTTGTAAACCATGTGCTATCTGTCAAATCAAGACTCGCAATGATCAGGAAGCCGACTAGTTGCTGAAGAGCTGGGTGGCGGAGCGAAACCCCGTGAAAAATCCCTAGCCGTTTTTTATAGTTATTAATATTGGTCTGTTTGGCCTCTTGCTACACGCCACCTCTTTGACTAAATTGTGGTGAACACATTTGCCCACACACTCGCAATAGTCACCTCTCGGAGTCACGCTGAAGTTCGACAGTGATGGTTTATAGACATATTCACCAACAGTGCTGTGCTTAGCGTTCTGAACCATTATTTGGTGGGGAGGTAGTAAGCAGTCTGCCACTGGACACCGAAACCGTGTGTTCCAATCATTCTTGTCTGTGCACATATCCATCTGTAGTCTGGTTTACCTTCACTCACTTTGGATGCTCATAAGGAAAAGCAGTTGGTGGATAATTGTTTCCTTCGTGAGCTGAGTACATTGGGGTGCCACTAAATAACTCAGTTTTTGGTGGTGTTGTGTTCTCTCTTCCTACCCTCGCGTCGTTCATCATAGCCTCAAGTATCAACACGTCGTCCTTTCTTTTTAAACAAGATACTCTGCTTATAACGTCCATTGTACTGATGTCCAGAAAACTAATGCCTTAATTAGGTAGCTGCAATGGTATAACTCTATCAGCATCCCCTGTGTGTAACATTCCATGGACTCTACAGTCCACAAACTCAAATGAAACTGACACTGGCCGCCACGCTGCTTTCCTGTGGCTCACAGAAAACTAATGCCTTAATTAGGTAGCTGCAATGGTATAACTCTATCAGCATCCCCTGTGTGTAACATTCCATGGACTCTACAGTACACAAACTCAAATGAAACTGACACTGGCCGCCACGCTGCTTTCCTGTGGCTCACATTTTTTTGAACCTCTTCTGGTGGGCGGATAAAGTCTACATAATCAATAGGATCTATGTAGTAAAAATTCTTGTAACTGGTATTGTTTACTTGCACAGCGTACGTAAGTGCCCCTTAGTATGTCCCTTTTACTGTGCCTGGGCCACCAGTTTCCCCACCAATCTCCTGCGCTGCTGCTTGGTCTGCTAGATTGTTAAGGGCAGTCATGTTGGTAGTAGTCCAACGTCAATTTTTGCTACTTTTCTTGGGGGCTGGTCTTCACCCTCTGACGTAGTTCTTGTTCTCTTGTTGACTGCTTCCTGGACAGTTTTTTTAGCTTCGTCAACAGCCTTTTCTTTTTTATCTACAGCTGTAGGTTTCAAAGCGTTAGTCACTGCTGTAGCTACACCTGTACCTCCAGGGTGAGCTGCTGTAACACCTTATGCTGCTGCTGCTGTGCCAGCTACTGCACCCTTAGCGACGTGCACTCCTAAAGATGTCTGCTCCTTGCTTTTCTCGTCAGTCTCTCTACTCTCTGTTACAATAGTACTTTGTGTATTGCTGCTACTGCTCTGTATAGACCATTTAGGCAACCAGTCAACAAGCTTATGCAGCTTAACATGACCGTTTAAACAGAATAATTGGTTTATAACTTTTCGCTTTTCAATCATGTATTTACCTGATTCGTCGTCGTAAGGCAACACGACGACAGCATGGGTGTGGATCGCCTCTTCACACTTGTCTGAGAGGCCCCTCGATGGGTGACCACTGCCTCCATCCTAGCTGCAAAGTTGGCAAGCCAGGTCAAATTATTTTTTTCAGCAGCACGCCAGATGATGTGCACCCCTCTCATCTTCGTAGCCCATGTTCAAAACACGTTCAATACAACAAACAACGTTGTTGCTAACGCTGCACGGCACGCACAATAAGTATCCCAACTATTTACATCACACAGAGAATGATTGGTTGCACGACATAGAGCACCACCTTCCACAAAACGATAAGCACGTAACATTTCACTTTAGTGCTCTAGGTACACACGTACACAACGAAGTATTTCACCAAGTTCACGTACAAGACAATTTCTACACAGGTTTAAATCATTACAAACAAACACGTAATCAGCACTAGAAAAATTAGGCACATTACAACGAATACACGACCATAATTCACAAATATCACAAATATGTCTTTTTATGACGTGGACAGTTCTTTATCCAAACACTCGCCCATGAAAAGTTTCTCTTCTGTTTCAGGTGTGTAGCTAAGAATTCATCTTCACACGCTTCCGTCACCATAGTGCCTCCTGACGTGCACACTCTAATCAGAAAATGGTGCAAAGTTCTTGCCGCCATGTCGACGATCGCCACCTCTCGAAAACACTCTTCAACATCATCATCATCGTTAATAACAACACTCAGCGTTATTGCCGCGAAGGCGAATATGCAATGCATGATGCCCTGAAGAAAAAGAACAAAAAGAACAAAAAGAAACACAATAAAACGTTTATAGAAGTACACTATTTTTTTTTTTGTTGTAGCCTGCCTACATAAAAAGATTCAATGTTCCATGCCTAGACTATCTCTAAAAGAATTAAACTTAACAACAGAAAGAAAGTAAGAAATGTTTCTCACATGCTCACCGCTATCGCATGATGTGTTTTGTTTTACTTGTCGAAGAAGATGCCATCCCTGATGATGATTATACGGAAACGTTTCGTGCAACGTGAATGCTTGTTTACAGTCGGTCGAGAACGTAGATTGTTGAAATAGCTGCTTTGGCACTCATTTATAGGCGTTTAGGTATACGGCTAGCACAATGCCTATCAGGGAGGTTCCAAATTTAGAGAATAAACAATTTGCAATAGCTTTGATTTATGAATACATAGAAAAATGAATTTTATTCAAGACAAAATTCCCAATCACAAGTCCGTTTTAGTAATGCCCGAAAGTAGAGACGTGATATGCGGTTACGCGCCTCAAATGTTCATGTTAATGATCTGCCAATGCATATAAAACAGCCTTTTTATCAAGAATGCAATTCACAAGTGGGTTATTCTATTGCCGAAAATAGAGATAGAGTACATGCTTGTGTTTGATTTTTGCCTTGTCTGACAATCAAAATAGCAAGTTAGAACCGGTTTATTGATTGCTTTGTAACCGCTGCTAAAAGGTAGTATAGAGATGATAGTGCAACTTATCTGAAAAATCAAAAGAACAAGTCAAAACTGGTTTATTGATTTCTTTGTAACCGCTGCTAAAAGGTAGTATGGAGATGATAGTGTGTCACACAATTTTCTCTCGTGCCGATTTCTCTTGGCAACTGATCATGAAAGTTTGTTTCTGCTTATTGAGCGCATTGAAACCGAATTAAGCTCCAAGAAATGGTAAGCATGCGACAAAGGTGCAGATGTGCCAGTCGAAAAAGAATTTCGCAGACTAAACGCCAAACTTCATAGACAAAAAAATGGAAATCGTCAAAACAAGCACGGCTTTGTTCTGTGCTAATTCATGCACAATTGATACTAACGTAATGCTGTAGAATCAGCAAAACGATACAAAAAAAGATAAAGTACTACTCCCAAATAAAATTCAATCAGTCAATTGTAAGAGCAGCTAGTGCACAAAGAGAAAAATTTTTTTGTCGTTTCTTTCGAAATGCATCTTTTTTATGAGAAAGAAGGTTTATTTTAATGACGAACGATACTCATAGTAGTAAAAAACTCTGCAAAAAGCACATTCGTCATATTCTGTATAGTCTTCCAGGGTGGCGATGGACCGAACTAGCAGGGCTGATGTGATGAGATCCAATCATGGTTCAGCATCATCATCTTCCGGGTCTTAACTTTCAGAATCGCTGCCAACCAAGATTGGAAATCCCTCTTCCCCTTCTGTTGTGGTGCTATCTGCAACTGCCTGTGTTATATTATTAGTACGTTTAATGGGAAGGCCATACAACATGGATACAAAACATAAATGACTACGTTTAAACGCTGCACGAACATCATACGGACACCCCAACAAATTACTAGAAACAATTTAGAGCGATTTTGCCAACGCAACACGACATGCAAAGCGGTCATCCCAATTACTAACACTGCACAACTAATGGTTGACAGCACGACACAAAACACCACCTTCAGCAAAGCGATTCGTGCGAAAAGATCGACCTTGGTGCACAGAGTCCATACCGTTGGCACAAACAGAGTGACTAAATTTACGCACAAGAAACTGCTCACATAAGTCAACAGGGTTAGAAACAAACATTACGTCGTTAGAGTGAGTTAATGGCCACACATTACGACGAATACACGACAATAACTGGGAACAATCACAAACATAACGATGAATGGTTAGAACAGTGTTTTCGCCATATACTCGCCCGGTTGGATGGACTTTGAACAGGTTTTCCTCTGACCGGGGAATTGCCAGCGGTAGCCCATGCTTGTTCAAAGCTTCCATCGCGCACTCTTCTGTAAATCGATGCATGTTGTCTTGGTCCAACCGACATGGTTTTACAAGAAAGTGATGGATGGTTTTTCTTGCCATATCGACTATGGCCACCTCTCTGAAACGTATTTTGAACTCATCATTGATAATTACGTTTCGAAAGGTGGCCGCCAATGTGAAGATATACCTCCGAATACTCTGGAAGAACAGGACACGGGCGTGAAGAAAATAGAAAATAAATGTAATGAAAAAGCTAACATGTACCCAATTACTGTTTTCATGAGGAATTTATCCCATTTATACTATTCTAGTTGATATGTGAGCACAGAATGTTGTAATGACAAATAATCATTCTTGCTATCAAATAGAAAAGAATTAAACACCAACGAGTCATAGCTTACGAAAAAGAATTGCCTTAAAAAAAAATAAAGCATGCGATGAATACAGAAAAAGAAGTATACTCACTTCGATTGCAGATGTGCCCTGTTCACCGATCGCAATGGGTTCAAAAGCCGATGGTATCTAAGGCAAAAGAAAAAACAAGACGAAAATACCATTGGTCAAGTTTCTCTTACAAACAAAACCAAAGAAAAAAAAGCATGTTTATCAATGATGCAACATGCCGCAGGTAGAATAGTATTGAATTGTTTAGGATTTCTTCTTACCGATCCATCAACAACACCTGAAGATGATGAAGTAGCCGTGCTTGTTTAATAGAGTCTGTTAAAATCTAATTTGGGTTCTCGCTGCTTGCAAGCTAGTCGGATCGATTGGTGCGAATAGCCCACCCCCCACCCCGCTCCTTGTTATATACGCTCACACTCGTGACTGGCTTAATGCCAATAAGAAAGGGTCACAAGATGGCAACACAAACATGTTGTGGTAGCTTTTTATTTGTTCTACAAATACGTCGACTTCCCAGAAGTTCGCTTGCATCTATACCCGGATGGAAAGTTCATCAGGACAGGGCTCTTTAATACGCGACAAGAAAGGAAGCATGTCGTGCGAGAATGTGGAGTTTCGCTATTGAAATATATCAACAATCGATTTCATTTTGTTGAATTTAAAAGCAAAAGCGATGTTTCACAACCTGTCAATGATGATTTCTTTTGAGTTCTATTAATAAAAATCTTTATCTGAACAGATTCGGCTTCTTTTACTCTTTCGTTCCCTTCCGTGGGTCTTAAAAAATTCAACAAAACAAACTTTTTGCAATATGTTTTAGTATATTAAAAATACTTCAAGCTTAAGAATCCACCCTTTTTTGTCAGTATGATCTAATTGAATCACTGTATTCCTCTTCACACATTTGCTAATCGTGCTTATAATAATGACTTTAATGATATGAGCTATAGGAATTCAACTCGAAGCAGAAATTTTTACAACAAAGTGGACTAGCAATGTCTTAAACAAGTTGAAAATCCATTCATAATTGGAGCTTGTCGATTAATTTTGAAAAGCTTAATACTCACAGGTGTATGTCGAACCTGCAAATAGAGAAAAAGAGAAAAATTATTCTACCAGCATATGATACGTTTCCATAATCAAGTAAAAATTAAAGTGATTCGCTTCAAAACTATAACATGACAACAGTTTCAAACAACATAGTACCAGATAAATGCTGAAATAAGGCTATACATACCTCTGAGGGCCTCTAAGGACAACATTGTCGCCCTCTTGGCGACGGTAATGTTCTTTTAGATCTGAAAGAACAAGTGTAAGCCCTAGCATAAAAACAAGAATATGAACAAGTATAAGCAATCCATTTCGCACTATCTGCTAATTGTGAAGACGATAGCATCACACTTGTAGACATTCACAACATTTATCTACTTAAGGAAAACGAGAAAATATTCACCTTTGAGGAATTGCTCTCCAGAAATCTGCACGTCCCAAGACTTTTCATAAGCCTCTTTCGATGCTTTTTCCCACAAAGCCTCCATTATTATGAAAAGTAGTTTCACGAAAATGATGAACATTCATTATGACTAATATCTAAACGCGCATATCTTTTGTACATCATCATCATCATCATCATCATCATCATCATCATATATTTCATTACAACTTACATATCGTGCATATGCAATGAAACAGAAAAGCAATAACATATACATGTTCCCATATTAACATGAATCGTCTGCAGCCAATAAGTACGTACCTGCAAAGCAAAAGGGGAGGGAAGAGGAACCGGGGGAGAGTAGCAAGTTAGTACGGTTCGTTGCACTACGTATGAGGTGGTAAACCTTTTGTTAATCTGTCTCTTAATGAAAATGCGTGAGAAACGAACGTTGAAACAGCAGTACTTATTTCTGGAGGCTCACAATTCAAGAGGTGTTTTAGTTTATCCTGCTCAGACAGTTGTTTGAAGCTAGCTATGTGGGAGCTAAGTTCATCCATCGTTTGCTTGCGAAGGTGGTTATAGGCCCAGTAGATTAACAGGAAATGTTTTTCATCCTCCACTTTGTCTAAGCAAAAAGGGCATGTTTGTTCCTCGACAGATACTTGCAGATGTAAGTTGATATGTCATTTATAAACTTATATAATTAAGGGCTCTGCTAGGATGGCTATGTGTAAGATGTCAAAGAATGCCTAGATATTGGCACTGAACTTTCATTTCGATGCTTTACATATAAATTTAGATATGTGAGAGCTATCATAGAACAGAGACTTTATTGCGTGCGCTTCTTTACACCACTTTTCAAATACTCGATCAACAAACACGTTTTTCGAATGAAAATGTGAAAATTTTAGATATTATGTGAGAGCTATCATAGATCGGAGATTGCATGCACTTGTTTGAACAACTTTCGAATGAGAAAGTAAAAGTATATTAGGCTACACTATATTGGATATCAAAGAATAAGGGGTTTACCGTACGCTTTCGTTTGAATGACTATAATTAAATACTTGTTGAACACGCTTGTATTCTCAAATGAGAGTGCAGTAGTCGATACTTTATGATAGAAGAGTTAGAGGTGTTGACTAGATTATGAGAGGGGTACATAGCAGGTGAGAGAGAAAGAGACTAACGTCATTGTTATGTAAGTACTTTCATAAAGTTCATAGTTCAATGTTTTGTGTTTATTCATCCTTTCCTTTTATGATTTTCTTACGTATGTGCTTTCATCAAATTTGTAGTTTAATATTCTGCGTTTATTCATCGGTTTTTTTATCAAACAATTGATTCAAAGAAGCATACTGAGCATGCGTATCCGTTATAAAGTCATATATTATCAGATCGATAAAAATCAAATTTCCGCGTACAAGATAGAGATATTTGGTTTTCCAATAATCTACAGTTTGTCATCTCATATCGTCCATAGTGTGAAAATGTTTAACTAACAAAATGCACCACCGCTTCATTATTAGCATGCTGATCTTTCAGACTATAGTACTGCATCACATCAACGTGTGTTTTACTTCTAGCCAAATGATATGCCACAAAAACACGGTGTTCTCCGCCTGCGGTCGAATGATCGCTTTGCAGCTGTTTACCCTCGACGGAAACAACCCGTTGTTCTAGAATCTTCAACTTTCTATTCACACCGTAAAATTCAGGTGGTCGACTTTACGAGTCGAAGAAAGTAAGAATTTCATTCTCATTGATGTGAACTAAAAGCCAATGTTCTCCGGGTGGTTGATCTCTCCTGGAGCTGTTAAATATAAGGATTGATGGTTGTTGAGACGTCGACAACTTTATAAACTCATCCAAGGCATAGACGTAGCTAAATATGACAGCGATTTTCGGATCATTCCTCATGATATTTCTCAATTGGGATCAATTCCTTGTCTGATTTATCTAAAAATCTTTGAAACTGTGGCGCGACTCATCAATCTGTAATAGATTGTCATACTCCGCATATGCTATAAGAGATATAGTTGTTGGAATACCTTCAGCAAACTCAGCAGCGATTCTTATATCACCACGCAGTGACGGGTCCTGGTGACTTCCATGACACAGGCTGGTAGTTAAATCAAATCCAAATAAGCTGTGTCCACCATTATACTCATCGAGTTTATATTTAATCCTCTGTCATCAAACATGGTCATGGTACTGGAAAGTAAACTGCGATAACCATATAAATAAATATTATTGTGAAAGTCAAAACGTAGTGGTTGTGCAGGCAAGCTTTCACCATTCACATATATAGAACGAGAAGTGAGAATGCAATGTTTGAAATTTTTTGGAGATTTTCTTATTGTTCCAGCACACGAATCACGGTCAACCATTCCAAGAACAATTCGTTTAGATAGTTGCCATATGAAAGCATTTTCCAAATTTAAGAGTGTTACACCACGCGCAATCGAATGTGTTCTTACAGCAACCCGGTTGATAGGATAAAGTGCTGGCGTTAGTCCATAATTGTTTTTTTCAGGATCCGTTTCACCCATATTTTTTGGTGTATCTTTAGCATATAAACCTATATGTAGATGTGCTTGCTTCACTTCCTTCCAATAGATCAGAAGCATTTCGAACATAGCTCTATATGGATATGTCTTTGACGCATTAGAAATTGCAATACCCTTTAGAAATACATAAACTAGACTGAACATGCTAGCAATAATATAGTTAACGCTAGTAACTTTTATGTCTTCCTTTAGGTCAACCCCATTACTTTTGACAATCTTAAATTTGGGGCGTAGATAGCTGTGTGCGAGATCTAAAAACTTCTCTGATGCATTATTGACAACACATTCCACAGGACCGTTGTCATCGAGAAACGCTACAGGATATATTTTTCTTTATAATTTCCATGTTCTATGTCGGTTTGGACGTAGGCGGGAGAGAATAGGTCCGTATCCGATAAATCACAGTCAGCAAGACTCATTTGTTTCTGAGCCATTCGTACTTATTAGTTTTCGAAAAGTTGTCAGGCATTTAGGTACTTTTTATATAGAAGTTCATGATTTTTTTGCTCAGCACCATATTCGTACACAAATCCTCCAACATGTTGACGTAAAACTAACTCTCTAATCTTCTTCCTTTGAGCTGCAGGAACATCGCTTTTCCATGCTAGTTCAGCAAAACCTCCGTCAACATGCAACGGTTGACTCCCTATTCCACTTAAGTAAAACGAGACTATTTCGTGATTACTTTCGATAATGTATTTTGGAAGTACTTTCGATTAGGCTGCGAGCGAGAATGCTCTTTGGTTTAGAAACAACAAGGGGTCCGGGACTATCCCCTGTAGGGTCTGGTAGCGAGGCTGTCTGTTGTTTTAGAATTCCTCCGGGTGCCTGGGACCGTCCCTCAGAGGGTCTGGCGTCGAGCTTGTCCATTGTTTTAGAATGTTATAGGGTCTGACCCATTGTTTTAGAATTCCTGAAGGGGTGTGGGAGCAAGGTTGCCTAATGTTTTGCTAGCCTGGGACTCTGGGACCAAGGCTCAGGCAGGTCAAAGGGTTAAAAGGTTTTTTATTGTGTCATAAACGACACTTACGCAGACTTTTGTCTTCGTTGACAAGATTCTCAGTCTTCACGACTGTAATTTCCATCATTTGGTTTATCTGCAAATTGACTTTGCATGTTGTTGCATAGGTTACTGCTATTAGCATAGGTTTCTTCACATATTTCAAATTTCAAAGGTCTTTCAAAAAAATGCGTTTGCATGTTGTTGATCAGGTAACTGGTCTCAGCGCAATTTTCCTCGTATAATTTATATCTGCGTGTTTTATCTGACGAACACGTTTGCATGTTGTACATCAGGTTACTTCGCTCGGCATCAGTTTCTTCACATAATTTAAATTTGAATAGTCTTTCTAAAGAATGACTTGGCATGTTGTTGATCCTCGTACTGCTCTCAGTATACATTTTCTCACATATTTTACATTTGAATGGTCTTTCCGCAGAATGAGTTTGCGTTCTGTTATTCAGGTATTGTCTCATTGTAAGTTTCCTCACATATTTCAAATTTGAATGGGTGCCCGGAAGGTTGAATTGCACTTGCCTCACCGCAAAAGTCTTCCTGTGTGCCAGGCTTTGTGTGTCATTATCTCGATTCTTTGGTTGGTTTTCCTGTCCTTGTCATCGACAG
>JAOBRC010958668.1:0-16489 GCA_027575255.1 Scolionema suvaense | reverse complement strand
TTTCACGAAACTAGATTCAAAACTTCTGAAACTTACAGAATCAATAGGAACTGACCCTGTTCATCGATTTCACCCCCCAAAAAGTCCTTATTTTGACTTAAATTTCTTAATATTTGCCCTCAAAAAGTGCATTTTTCTGAAAATGACGTCACTTTGATGGCATCTGACGTCCGACGGCGTCCCGTCAAGTTGTTAAGCTTAGTATATTCTGGTTGCCCACAAAATTTACTACAGGTCTGCAGTAAAAATCATCCCTAAATATGCCTTTCAAGTATTAATTTTGACCTTCAAACTTGCACCATAAAAAACAAGTAAAAATGACCCCTTTTTTCCGTACTTTTTTTTTAAATCCAAATTTCTCGAAAACGGTGCCGATGATTTTTGATAAACTTTCAGAATTTTTTACTGACTATATGTACGACCACCTGTATATAGTGGGTCCCTGTAGATTTTTGTTTGAGGGGCGCTACGAGGCCGGAAAAACGGCATATTTTGGCATTTTTCGATTCTGGGGTCCATATTTGACGTACCGTGACGTCATGACGACGACACTTCCGACAAAATTTTTTTGAAAAAAGCTGCTTCTAACAATGTTCTATTAGAAAATATAAACATTTGGTGTTGAATGTTTTGCGCTTACCTGGCACACGTCGTCCTTAAGGTCACTATTTTTATTAGGTTCCTACGAGGTAATATAGTGGGTTGCAGTGGCAAAAGAGGTATTTTTCAACGTTTTTGAGCAATTCAATGCTAACTAAAGCAGTTTTTCGACTTTGTAAGGTTTGGGAATAGGTACTTTGTAATTATCATACGTCTTCTATCATTCAAACTCACTCCAGTACTGGTAATCATGCATAAATGGCCTCAAGATGGCAGGAATTGTCCAAGTCATTCCATTGGCATAAACCAAAAATTCAATATTTTCGGCCTATTACCGAACTGTTATGTACCTCATTGTGTTTTGACATTTTTTGTTTGTGTTGTAAACAAGTTTTTCTCTCGGGAAATTGGTTTTTATTGAATCGCTTGTTATTTACTTACGTTTCATAGCCTCTCAGATATGCAATATTTGTAAAAACATGCAAATTTTACACATTTTGCGGTACTTCAATGTACATTAGCGACTGATTGCCTGGTGTTAACAAACCTATTTCTTTTTTCGTGCTAACATGGTGTAGGTTCTCTGCCGAGCAAGCTTTGCTTGGCTCCTTAACGTCTATTTTCAATGTTTCTGTTTCTTTAAAAATGCTGTTTTTGTAGATTTTCGCAATTTTCTTCATTTTATATTGGTTTTTTAATGTACAATAATCAAGCTTGCACACTGGTTTATCTAATACTAAACTTCTTGATCTCCTATTCTGATCAAGTTTACTTAGTTCCACGAAGAAATTGTGCCATATGACAGAGTCATACAGAATTTTGGGAATTGTACTCCTACAAAAACGCTACTTTCAGCAACTTTTTAATGTTTCTTAGATTTTTGCTTCCTTTCAACCTTTCAACCATTGTCATTCCTGATCTTGATGGATCCCAACTTCCTACTCCTAATTATACAATTTGATACACGAACAAAGCTGCTTCTGCATGTCCAATATTGGATTGCATTCAGTTTTTCGCTGCGGTCTGCATGCTTTGATTTCGTCAATTTTGACCATTTTATTGAAATTTAGAAAGATTTTGACCGCCAGTATCAATTTTCACCTTAAATTTCGAATACTTTTAGCTCAATTCTCCTAGCAAGAACAGCATTGCCGGAAATCATAACATTTTTTAGCTCCAGCATTAGTGCCAATTACCACTATAATAACGAAATCACCAAGCACATGCCCCGGCCTTTGCCCTCAAATGGAGAAATGTCGACTATGAATAAAAAATTTTTCCTTGGGATTTCTTTCGATGCTTTGGCGCTAGCCTCTGGCCAGCCAGCGAGCGGCGAAAGCAGTGAGTAACGGCCCTGGGGGTGAATTTTGATGCAGTTGATCTAGCACTCATCTATCACAGCACCAACTTCAACCTGCATGTCATTTCTGCAAGGAATGCAAAACTGAAGGAAATACAGGCCTAAAAATAATGACAGCAAGGTAAAAATGATACAATGAAATCCTTTCCTGCCAAATCAAAAATATCTGGTCTCCATCAAATTCAGTTTCAAAAATCATGGTCACATCATCACTGACACCATCAAATTTTGAGCAAACTGTTCTCTGCCAATTTCTTTCTTGCCAGAAGAGCAAATTTTTAGTCTGTAGAGTGACTCTGAACATTGAGGGATTGGATGAGAATTCAAACAGCTTTACTCCGAATACGCAAGAAAAAGTCACAAAGATATCTTCTAGCTTTCAGAAGAAACCTGAACAATTTTGGAATCAAAACGAAGGTTGAGGGATAAACTACCAAAAGATATACAGGGAACCTTTTCCGAAGAACTTTTCAGGGACATTCATAAGCAAAACATGGTGTGATGAGTAACTTTCAATAAATGGAGCAGACAGTTAGTACATACATACTGCAACATCACGTCCGTAAGTATCAATAATCTACCACAGGACAACTACATAATGATGGGAAGAGATGCACACACAACCCAAGACACACATATATAGAGACCAGCTCCCGTCATACGTCCTGAACTGGAAGAGCCACTATAATCCTGAAGGAATAGGAGTCAGCATGACATACCTCTAATGGTTGCAATCAGGTGGAGACACCATGGAATAATTATCACCTACCCATCAAAAATAAATCATGATAGAATGACCAGGAATGTCTCAATAAAGCACTACATTTCACAACCTTAGATACGGGGCTTAACAGAGAGTGGCGCTTATTAAAAAAGAAGTCTTAAAACTGTGGCACTTAATAGAGGGTGGCGCTTATTCGATGATTTGCGGCATGCTTCACAGCTCAAACTGTCAATACATCAACCATATACCATATATCCACCATATACCAGTAAGCATAGTTATTTTCATGTCCACCATACACACAAAACTGGGATAAGTATATGCACTACAGGTATAACTAACCACACTCAAATCTGTTAAGAGGAACATGAAACAGATATGAAAAAGTGTTTGCTCTTACCCCGATAACGCTTGCCTCCACCCACCACAAATACATCTCCAACATGTACTGCAACATCCTCCTTTATTCTTCCTTGAAGAGCGGTCTGAAGAATGACTTCCATAGGATTTTCTATTGCCTTCTGAGAGGTAGTCATCTTCATCAAATGTGTCTCCCGTAATCAATGGGGCTGCATCACTCATGCTGTCGTCGTCTTCGCCTTGATTGTAGTATGAAAGAAGATTCTTCGACAAATTGTCGTGCTTCACTAGCAGCCTATATTTAGCATTACCATAATTATCTCCCTTTGAGGAGCTCTTGGAAAATCCTCCATTCAGCATATTTAATAATACATCTATGCCCAGCTTCACGCTCCATCCTCAATCTTCAGGCAGCATGCCAGGTGGTACAGACATGGAAATTCTCTAAAATTATGATCTAGGATAAACAACATGCAGGACTTTATCTACATTTAAGGGGAGAAGGCAGCAAATGCAACACTAAGGCTATTCAAACAATGTACATAATTTGAATATTTGGCACAACACGTAACCTAAGGGCAACACTAAATAGTTGAATTACATTCCAAGGCTGTATGGCGTTACAAATTATGGCATTCATTTTAGATAAATTTGAAGTCTCCAGGCAAAGTAGTCACAAAAATCATAAGTGGTTAAGTTCCAGTACCCATCGTCAAGTTAAACCATTCCCCTTTAAAAATATTCTCATGAATTTTACGCATAGATCTTAGCAATGTGAAAGGTCGCAAAGTACTTTGGAAAAGAACCAAACCTCTTTCCGGCAACTAACTCACAATTACCAACTAGGAAGACAAGAGACATACGCAACTATTACAAAGTTACTTAAAAATGAAAAACGTTCTTTTTTACAGTAGTTGAATCACTTAAAGGAAGGGTAATGTCAAAAACGAAATTTTAGTAGGTGACGGAGCACATCAAAACATGAAACTTGGCGTTTATTTTATGACCAAAGCTTGAGTAGTTTTGGAGATATCGAGCCTCAAAGTTTAGTACCAACCTAAGCATAACAATTTCCGTAGTAACGCATTACCTGTATTTCAATTATATATTTTCTCAAACAGATCTTTGACATATTATCCAGTTTTGTGATAAAATGAAAGAAAAAATACTCCAAAGCAATTCAACATTGAGTATTTTGGGTATAAAGTTTGGATAATTTGAGTGGTACACAAGTGACGTCATGCCTAATTTAAGGCAAGATGGTAGCTACTGAACTTTGGAGCTGGATATCTCCTAAACTACACAAGCTTTTGACATGAAATAAAAAGTAAACGTCATGTTTTGGTGTGCTCTATCCACGGCTAAAATTTCATTTCTGACGTTACCCTTCCTTTAAGATAGAATCCCCCACAAATAATTTAAAAATACATTAAAAGCATCCAAAAACCTCAGAATACATGTGCACAAGCTAAAGTAATCTTGCAAAAGACAATACTTCCAACAAAATCAGTGACTAACTTTTAAGGGATAGGATCCGATAGAATCGTTGAAAAAAAAATCTTGAGATTATTTATGCAAAGTAACAGCATTGCCACCAGGATTCTAAATCTAAAGTATTTCGGCCACATGGGCTACCAAACAAAAGATGTCTTCATCTTGATGCTCAATTCTTGAATTTTATTATCCACTCCAAATTTCAGATCCTGATAAAACCTTTATAATTTTCCTCTTTAAGGAATCTTTGTATGGATGACATATGCCTGATAAACTTTTGAATGAATCCAGTCATACTGAGTGACTTCACTGTCTCAAATACATTTCCCTGAAACATCGGAGATCAAACATGCAAAAAATTTAGGAAGCAATTTTTATCAAGCCAGTAAATGAAATCCAACATGTCCAACAATTTTAAGTTTAAAGGTAATAATGATTTGAAAAGAGTTCCTTATTCTGTTTGAAACCTCAGTTAGCCATCTTAGAGAGTTCGAAAGATGAAATTGGAATACAGAAATCTGCTTGATATACATAACATTCATACTCTGATAACTTCCAACATTTATACAGTTCTTGTCCATGAAGATTGCGAAGAGTCAAGTACTCATTAAGCCCAACTTCAACTTCTCACTGCACGTAATTCTGTCCCTTTTATTTTAGCACCGACGCATGAAGATGCAATAATAAGTTCATAAAACTATAGAACTTTTTGCGATTGCCCCAAGACAGTAATTCATTGTATAACGTGAACACTGGATGGACATCCATGAAATAATAAATATTTCATGGGTTATTCCTAGCTTGCTTGTACTTGATCACTAAAATACTGCTTCTTCAGTTCTTGCATTTCCATTCACGTTTGTCAACACAATGCATGTAAGAGCGTTGGGGATGTTCTCGCGCATCGATTCTGTTCATGAGTAGATTCTTTTACCAACCTACATCCAACTGTTGATTATTTGCTGAAGGGTGTGTGTGGGGTGCTATACTCGCTTCGTACCCTTGGAAGAAGTCGGTTCCATCCATAGACAAAACAGCAAAGCTAATTACGATAACAATATCCCTGCTCTTTTTCTATCCAAAGGTGTGCACACTGACAGCACTGACATAAGATTTTATGTCTATGGAGCTATGCCAGTAATATGAGCTATAAGTGTTACCTTCAGTCCTTTTATATTGTAGCATTCAGACAAGATCAACTATCTAGCAGCATCGAGCCATTAATTTTTTTGTTTCCATGTTCATGGATGATCAACTACAGGGCATTGATTTCTGTGCCTACTTGTACATTAGCAAGATTGTATTATATAATATTTCCTGGTTTCATGTGTTTGTTTATCAGACTGTGTGAACACATAACAAATAATAAGCGGACAGGCTTCGACAAATCCAGAATAAATGTGGTACGTTGATGCGTACATCTGAACCTAAGAATGTGTACGAAGCGTACAGAACCACATAACAGTTTTTCATTCATCAAGTACCTATGCTGGGGGACAAATTGTTTCATGAACCCCATACGTGACTCACTGTTATTATAACACTATTCCATTACTGAGATTGTTTTGAAGGTGGGTTAGACAGAGGAAAGATCGAGGACGCTTGTTCTAAAATAGCCGTTTGAATAGTTTATGAGGGCATTCTGGATCAAGACTGTGAAGAAGGTGCAGGGGACGAAAGAATGTTTGTTGAAAAGTGCAAATTGAACGTCAGCCAGTTTACTTTGTGCATGGACTAAAGGAGACTGTACACACATACGCCACATACAGCAATTGTCGAAGCCCAGGGAAGTGTGGCCCGCTGAGCAAATAAGCATTGTTTATTCAGACAGCAAGAGCCAGACTGAATTTCTATTCTTATGTCAATATCTGGGTTAGGGCCGATCTATGTTCTTTTAGTAATTTCGGATCTAAAAAGTACTGAATGGGAGGAAAATTTGTGCACAGAAGCATTCCTCTGCAGTTTGTCAAACAAGTGAAAATCTGAGATATCAAAACAATGCTAAGCCTTTTTTGCAGTTTTCCAAAACTATTTCACAATCTGTTCAGAACTTGATTGTTATTCTTCTTGTCAATTTGGAGGAAAAGAGCCGGCAATATGTGGCACATGTTGTGGTCGTTTTTGAGGATGGCAAATGATGTGACGTTGATCCCTATTATTTGACATTAATCAGTGCTGAGTGACTAACTGTGGTAAAGTGGAAATGGATTATCTCATTCTGCTTTGGACTGCGCCATCGTGTCTTGTTCATCTGCTGCACCATTTTTCGTGCACGCTATTCTTCTCGATCCTGATGCTGCTCATAACGATTTCAAATGCAAATGTCTATGATTTGTATTTCTCAACCATAAGCTTTCTCTCGAATTGGATATATTTCTTCTGGATTCTGATTCCAATTCCGATTCCGTGAATTACTCATAAAAACAATTTTCATTGCTAATAAAGAAGTACTTTGCTCATTATTTCGTAATAATGGTATCTGTCATGTCCGTCAATAGTTGACTTGTTACTGATTTATGTCCCATATGCATGGTAGTAGGGCTGGTTATTAGGATACATTGTTGGATTCGCATAATGGCCGTAGCATGGAGGAAAGAAGGTAAATGGCATAGGCGGTGGGTGTAGTGCTACTGGTATTTCATATGCGGAAGTATCCTCAGGTCTTCCCAACTGCTGGTAAACGACACAGATAGGCTGCCCCTCAGGGTATAGGGGGTGAGCGAGGAGGCTCTTCTGATCTTGGTGAATTTTGATGCCCTAAAAACGGCTCTGTGGTAGCAGAATACTTACTAGGTTTAGTTCACTTGCCAGCGCTGGCTGTGAAGGCTGTGGGATTGTGTTTTCAGAAGAAAGGTCCTTTCAAATTGGCTGCATTAATGACTGGAAGCATGACAAAGTCGTCTTCACTACTGCTGCTGCTACCATGCTTGCTGTTCTGATCCTGAAGCTTGTATTATTGAGTAGTTCGCTTATTCCTTCGCTTTGTAGCTGGTGTACTGAAAGTTCATAACCTCTGCTCTATACCACAGGAGGGAATCGTGTGAGATGATTTTGGTGTATCGTACGACGTCTTCCATTTCTGACCTCTGCTTCGACTATGTAGACTGGAAGATCTCCTTTCTTTTCGATGGCACAGGAGACTATCTGTTTGAAATAGAATCGCATTTTCCTGGACCTCCACGCTTGTTTAGATTCGGTACCAGGACTCTATTTTCCGGTTCAAAGCTATACTGTTCCTTTTGTATTGTCACTTGTATGCATGTCTACTTGTGGCAGTATTTCTCGTATGGCAGTATGGCTCGTAACCTTTGTAAAAGAATTCTGTAAAATCTCTCCATTACTTGATTTCCCTCTGGGTGATGAGGGGTCATTCGTGAGTGTTTTATACCAAATTGTCTCAATAGTCATCCGTGTCATGGTGCATCTTTTGGGGAAATCCAAATTTTAGCACAAATTCCTTGGAAATCATATATGCTGCTGTTTTCGCTGACCTGTTGGTGGTAGCATAAGCTTGCACAAATATGGTAAATTGGTAAAAATACAACTAAAATGTATTGATATCCGCCAGAGCATGTGTCGAAACTGGCGCAGATCATTTCAGACGGACTAAGTCTTACGCTGTTTTGCTGATATTTTTTTTTAGTTCCTATGCTGTTTTGCTGATCTTTTTTGTAGTTCTTACACTGTTTTGCCGATCTTTTTTTAGTTCTTACGCTGCTTTGCTGATCTTTTTTAGTTCTTATGCTAATTTGCCAATCTTTTTTTAGTTCTTCGCTGTTTTACCAATATTCTACCGGTCATCTATGTGCCGTACTACCACAAAAATTTTCTTTGTATTCCTCTGCTGTTCTACCGATGATTCCTATTTATCTACCGTTGTACTTATTATTTTTTTTTTGTTTTTAGTATGTTCTACTGATATAATTTTATTTTTTAACTCGGCTGTTTTCTCCCAATCGCTTTTTCTTTTACAGTTACTGATCATTAATGACTCTGACATGCAGCATTCCAAAGATGTGATGACAAGGCAATTAGCTAAGATGGTTTCCTTGGCAACAAGAACCACTAGGGCGTACTACTGGAGGACCCGGACATGCTAGGACATGCTGTGGTTTGCTACTTAAAGCTGTGGATGAAAATCACATAGTGTTACTTGTAACTTTGATCGGCTGTAGGAGTACTCTTGCATGAGTATTTCGCGTTCTACGTTCTTAGCAGTTACAAGTTCTGCATACATAAGTTTCAATGTCTTTTGCAAATTAAGGCCAACAAAAACCTTCGATAGTCAGATTTAAACAGTTCATGACCCAAATGTCCCATGTTATCGAGAAGGTCTGTGAATGCTACATGCTTTAACCTTTCAGGCAATATTATCTGTACATTATGATCATGTTTTCGTACCAAGCGACAATTTACATACAAGTCTAATTTGAAACGTTCATGGAATATATATATAACTGTCGCGCTAGATGATTCATAGTTTCCAGTTCACTGGAAAAGACATTTCTACCAGTGCACATCATGTTGATTACCATTTTGATGTAAGAGTCTGAATTTTGTGAATTGAGTATGGTTAAATAGTACAGTTGTGGGTACGTCAATACTGTCACACAATGATTCACAATCAGAATCAGTAGCATGCGCAACTAAAGCAGGAATTTCAAAGCAAGTAACAGAACATGACACACTACTCACACCTGTAACAGAATCAAAATCAACATGAGCAGTACATAAAGCAGCATACTTTTCAAAGTCCATTGGATACCTGCTTAGACAGTCTGGCACTTTATCTTGCTTAGCAGGTTTATCTCGACATTGTAATCACTTAATTCTGCTACCCATCTGAGTCCAATACTATTTAGTTTTGCAGTTGGGGTTACATATTGCAATGGATTATTGTCACTACAAACAGTGAATTTCAGAACAGAGTATGTATTACAATGCTTAGCACTCGAGCTTCCCACAGTGCTGTGTACAGAATTCTTTTCAGCAGGTGATAATACTCTGCTAGGATAAGCTATGATGCATATCTCCTTCCTGCATTTGATAACATACTGCTCCCAGTCCTTTATTAGAAGCACAACATGAACAGTTCGTCATATCAGGGATAAGCCATTACTGCTGGACTGACTAAGTTCTCCAGAAGAATTTCTAATGCTTTTTGTTGTCCTGAGTCCTGTCACATAGTTGTTCTGAATGGAACCTGGCTGCTACCCTTGTTATCCTTCTGGAATGTAATGGCGATAATAACCCACCAGACCGACATATATTCGTACATCTATAATTGTTTCAGGCGGTTTGTCCTTCAATAGCAGAATAGGCTTGACTGGTTTGGGGTCTGGTCGATAACCATTTTCCGAAATAATTGGTGCTGAAAATTTTACCTCCTTTTTGAAAAACCGACATTTAGATGGTTTTGATTTTATCTGGTTCCCACTTAGATGTTTCAGAACTCTACTTAAACCTTGCAAGTGATCGGCAAATATTTTGCTGCAGCAAATTACATCATCTAAGTAAGGCTACGCTATGCTGTGTTACAGGTTGCCTAGAGTACTCTTCATAAATCACTGGAACATGGCTGGATAGTTGCGTAGACCAAGTGGTATACAAGCCAACCAACTCAAAATGACTCCACAGACAGCTAAAAGCAGCAAAATGTAGGCTAGATTCGCAGACATAACCTTGATGGAATGCGGACGACTGATCAAGCACCAAAAAGTATTCGTTTCCTCCCAGCTTATCCAAAGTTTCTTGCAACTGTGGTAGCGGAAACCTACCAGGGACCGTTTTTTGTTTGATAAACGAAAATCACAACATATTCTGATACGTCCTGAAGACTTATCACCAACGTCCTTCTACCAAAGGGTTACTAAAAGGGCTGGGAGATGGCCTGATGAATTTTTGAGCATTTACGTCATCATACAGTGGTCTTGGGATGGTATTGCATGATTTCTGCACCAAACTAAATCTGTTAACTTTATTTCCAATTCTAAATTTTTTCTGCATTAGTGATTTTGGAATTGCGCTTAGAAAAGGAGTCACACTCTGCTCTAAATAAACATTCAACTTTTTCTCGTTTGTGAACAGAAAGATGGCTAAAGTCAATGTCAAGCAGGAAAACTATCAGAACAAATGCCACTATATATTCATTGCCTGTCATGCTATCTTTCTGTACATTATTTTGGTCTTTATTTTCCAGCAACTCAACAACTTTCACATCAACAGGAGTTAGAGCTGCTCTTGCTTCAATTGTCCCGATTACAGTTCTAGATTTTATAGTTATACCATGTCTGCTAATATTTGCAACATCGGCCGATGTTTGTTGAGGATGATGAGGGCAAACAAACACAAGTGCCATACTAAGTTCAAGACCTGGAGGCAGTTTGCTTTCTCACATGCAGTAGGTTTGAACGCAAATGCTGTGTTTCATTGCACCTTATATTCACTCTGCATGAGATTCTATAACACTCCTTTGATAGAACTACAGCGTCATTTTCGGTTGTTTTAACTGCGCACATTTACCATGAACATCACCCATCACAAGCTGCACAATTTCTGAGTCATCAGTACGTTGACCTACTTGTCCTCTATAATATTTACTATCTCCTCCCCCGGGAAAGAATTGCCACTGAAGAATGTAGGAATTCCTGTAACCAATTATAGGTCGGCTAAGCTCAGCGCTATTTACCAGGAATGGAACTTCAACTAGTGTAATGCCTTAAAGACGTAATTTTTTGAGCTTTCAGGTGGGCGCTTATTTGAGGGGGTGCTTATTTAAAAAACAGATTTACTAGTAATTTAAAAAAGTAAAAAGTTCCCATGTTCTTAAGATGAAAACGATAAAAGTAAGAATAAAAGCTAAAATAAAGTGTGGTATTTATTCAAAATGTCATGCTCAGTCATCTTTCAATTACTTTCTAGTTGAAAACTCGAATTAACGCTAGTTTCTGAAGATTTAAGGATGGGCCTTATTCGAAGGGTGGGCGCTTATTCGAGGGGGTGCGCTTATTCAACAAGAAACTTACTGAAATATCCCGGCCTCTACTCAAGAAGAGAGTCATTAATTATTTAATTGATTCATATTAAAATCAATTTTACCACTTTCACTCCAAACAGATACTACCTAACATCCATATGGAAACTATATATGTGAATTTATAAGTACATTGACGAGACTGGCGATACACAGTCAAGAAGCGCATCAAAAACTGTCAACTTAATGAACAACAAAATTTTTCCCTGATCAGTTTCGCAATTTTGTTGTGCTGCTTTGGTATACAACACCAAGGAACCGAGAACATTTTTATTTCCAGAACACAACTTCGACTCAACAGTACTGGCAGCATAACAGAGAGTTTTATGGGCATTCGAATCACTTTTCTGACAGGCTTTAGAGCAGTACTTTGCAGACTTACAGATTGCACAACGAATACAATTAATAGACAGCAGCATTTTTCAACAATTTTTGCAGTAAAATAAGACTTTTCTTTTAGTGGAGCATTGACACACCTCTTGTCCATTCCCTGAGGTCTTCCTATCTGAGTAACGAGGACGATCCTGACTTCAGTCAGGCAAGATGTTCTGCACTACCACAAATAAAGCAATAAGTACACAGCTTTACAGCGGAGTCCCTACATGATGAACATACAGAAGGCGACCAGATGCATCAGAACATTCCAATTTCCAAAGGGACAACGTCAGCTCTTACTGCAATGAGACTGCTCATAATTTTGCTGCATACTTCTGATGAATTTGAAGCATTTGAGGTTTCATCCACAGAAGCTTTGTACCTTTGACAAAATTTCGTGTCAAGTTCAGATTCTGAAGAAATTATTTTAGGCATTTCCTGGATCTTGTCATAAAGAAAATCTCTTTTCTCTACAACAGGACAAACTTTACGCCAGATTGTATCGTTCATCATACCAGTTTTCTAATGAATGTAGAATTAACGATTGGGCTAACGCAGGGTCCTATATTATTTCCGACACAGATTCGCTCAAAGAGAAAATAATTGTATGGTGGAGGTCTCAGGCACCGATTACGAAGTTTAGTGGAGTTTCATGTTTATCCTGCTTGAGTGTTGCTAAGACGATACAAAGTTCGTGGCTTTCCGCTGCTGATATTGATTTTAAAGCAGTTTCCGTAGCCAGATTAAATTTCAGGTCAGGAATACTTTCCAGACAGGAACAAAATTGCAGATGGGGTGAATTAGCTTTCATCAGAGTGTCAACAACTTCCAGCTCAGAAAATCCCATTTTCAACCCATACTGAATTTGCTGGATCAAAGGAACAAGTCACCCTTTTCAACTGGGGACCAATCCAATTACCCATGCAACTTGAAATTTTTATGAAAGTGGATCGGGTGGAAACTGCTAGCAGCCGCTGCAGAAGCAAAGTAACATCACCTGATGATGGATCCTTGACATTTGTGTCGACTTTCTCCTCAGTATCCATTCCATGTTCTGGATCAATAATGCTCAACAACTGTTCGAAGAGTGACTCATCCTCATCAGTAGTTCCCAAAGAATCGATTGTCTTTAACTTGCAATGAAAAGTCATCTTTTCTGCTCGAGTCTTCCATCGAAAGTTCAAGGTCAGAACAAATGTCCTCGACTTTGTCAAGACTTGGCAAACAAATTTTCACAAATAGTTCTAGCATTCACCCGATCTTCTTTAATTGGGCACCACTGTAACAATTTCAGGCTTAGACGTAACAACGATTTCAAAATAGTTTTATATGGCATTTGAAAACCTTGGTCAGCTTTGTCAGAGAGTTTGGAAGATGAAGGTGGAACATAAATGGAATCTATGAAAGTAGAAATCTGTTTTATATACATAACATTTATACTCAGTTCTTGTCCTTGAAGATTGTGAAGAGTCGAGTACTCATTACACCCTACTTCAACTTCTCGCTGCACATAATTCTGTCCCTTTTATATTAGCACTGACGCATTAAGATGGAATAATAAACTACAGAACTTTCTGTGATCGCCCCCAAAACGGTAATTCATTGTATAATAGGAACACTGGATTTACGTACATGAACTAATAAATATTTCAGGCATTATTCCTAGTCTTGCTTCCATTCAATCACTAAATATTGCTTTTCGTGTTCTCGCAATTCCATTCACGTTTCTTAACACAATTCATGTAGGAGTGTTTTGGGATGTTCTCGCGCATCAATTCTGTTCATGAGTAGATTCTTTTCCTAGTGCACATCCAGCTATTCATCATTCTCTGAAGATGTGTGAGGAGTGCTATATATGCAGACATCATAACTCAATTTGACTCGAGCTATTTACACCACAGATCTAATGAACCTTTAAAAAAATTGCATAAAAAGGACTTGACTAAAAACAAGGTAATTAAATATATATATAACTGAGGAAAAAAAACACATTTATATGAGTATGTAGACCGTCTTTTATACACAACACAGATTTTTCATTTTTGCCACAAAATGCTGCTTAATAAATTAATGAAAAAGCGCCCCAAAAGTTGTTTAACAATTGTTTAATTCTATTGCCCTTTATTGTTATTGATGACTTAGGTCTATGGCAGAACCAATCCTAGCTAAGCTGGCTACTTGTTAGCAGCTAATTGTTACAGTCACAGTAGATGCTGGCAATGACAATGGAGACATATAGTGCAGTCTGTTTGGAGTTAAATGAACATTGCTGCAAAATCTTTACAATCAGATAGAGTTGTTCAGTTGTTTAAGTTAAATTCATCCCACTTCAGTTGTATATTAGTTGTTTAAATTTTGAGCTTTTTTCGGGGCCGTTGTTTATTTTAAGTGTTGCTCATAAAAAAAAAGATACATGCAGAAAATACAAGTCAAAATTGGAAAACCAGGTTGGAAAGATAAGCCATGTGCAAAAACAGTTGATACGTGTCATTAATTGATTTTGACCTGCAAAACCATGCAATTCATGGGCTATACGGTAAATGTCACATGAATTCATGAGCTCTAAGAATCTTTGTGTAAACAGCTTTAATAACAATACTCAATACTTGGCATGAAAATTGTGCAAGACTATGCATAAGTAGCAATCAATAAAGGATGTAAGTAGCCTACATGCAGGAAATCATGAGCACAAAAAATATTTAAAAGGCCCATGTGATCAGCAAATTAGAGACCAAATATTATACTCTGGGTATAATTCTAAAACAAAAAATAATCACAAGAATTGTTTTGAGTACTTCCAGTGATTGTCTTTCAGGGGGTTTCCAAGATATATTTCAAGGCAACCATATTTGCGATGAATGTGATGCAGCGCAGATGCCGAGCCTATGCAACTGGGGGCCCTGGAAGCCTGCCCTTTCACGTGATTTTTAGCACAAATTGGCCTCTTAAGAACGATCATTTTATTCTATTGAGTAGTTTTCAATGTTTTCAAGCAGTTCCACACTCATTTTTTGATGTTACTACGCTCTTGTACAACTATTATTTGATGTTTCCATGCCGTTTTACAATGATTTTCAATGTTTGAGCTATTCTGAGATGACTTTGATGTTATCTACTGCTTTAGTTGATTTTCTTGTTCTTGTTTCTTCGCTGTAATACTCCTGATTTTCTGTGTCAGGCAGCTGATTTTGGGCGTTGCCGAATTTGGACGCCCATCCGTTTTCCAGGTGCATTTCGGCTCTAGAAACTTCCTTGTCTTTTGTGTCAGATTTAAATGATGTTTTTGAGAAGAACTAATGGTCATGTAATCTTTTGTCCGAACATGTAAGACAGTGGCTAGTACAATTCACAATTTTTCCTGTTGAAATAAACCAAGAAGGTTATAATTCTTCTAGTATGACCTAATTTCCACCAGCAAAAGCACAAATTGCAGTAGAAATCGAATTCAAGCAACCCCATCAGTCTGATATCAATATTGGAAACTGAAAACCATCTCCACAAACTCGATACAAAGAGGCAACTCATAAATTGGTCTGAAGGTAGATTTTATGATAAACGGAACAATTTTTTCTCTTTGGTGCATGGTAACTTTGTGGCAATCCGCAAATGAATACCAATCATGTTAGAGGTGGGTGAGTGCAATTTTGCTTCATGGAGATAAATATTTATCACTCATAGCCACTGTAGGAATCTATTTTGCGTACAGCAGGCCTACAAATAGTAACAGACATAGGACATTAGGTCTCAATATAACTTTTCCTGAATGCCTGAGAAAATCACTTCTAAAGTCTGAGAGTAAATGCATTCAGAGCGGACCACCCGACACAGGAATAAGGAGCCCAGTAACCATAGTGTGCAGAGGGGTCCCATCCCCCGCTTAATAAATCATCCCCCCTTTTTGAAAATTTTTCTATCCCCCCTTTTCGCGGCGTTTTCCGGCTTCATGAAAAGTTTACATTTTCTATTGTGTGCAGAGAGGTCTCATTCTGTTTCAAGAGAGACTAAGCTGCCTTTAAGTGATTTTAGAATCCTGTTTATGAAAACACTAACAAATGTTTTAGATCTGTTACTTTAATTGTTCACAGATGAACATAGGTATGTATTCCCCCTTTTTTACAGCATCCCCTCACTTTTTGGCCACCCCCCTTTTTACAAAAAACTTCCTATCCCGCCCCTTTTGGACATTTTTCCAAAACTCCATCGCCCCCTTAAGAAAGGGGGGTTCGCGATATGGTGACAGCGCACACTGCTCAAATAAATTAGCAAAACAGGGTTGCCACTCATTTCTGAAAAGAAAATTCCACGAGTTTCCAGGAGATTCCAGGAGATTTTTGCTAATATTTCCAGGAGAAATTCTCATCAAAGTAGACTCACAATAATCAATTATAAACACGCAAAAGTACGGATAAGGACAATAATAAATCAAATTGCTTTCCTAAGAACAGAATCATAAAAGCAGAAGATCAAACAACAGTTAAATATAAATGTAATCTCTCAAACACATTACAGCAATGCAACTGATTGATTTTTTTTTTCATCTGAT
>JAOBRC010957557.1:0-16500 GCA_027575255.1 Scolionema suvaense | reverse complement strand
GTATTGCCGGTCTGTAAATTTCAAACGTGTGTAATTTGCAGACCAGACCACCTGTGGGCCCAAAATTTGGAACTTCTGCCTACGTGGTCCAAATTTCAAGGCCATAGCTATAGTGGAAGTTGTTTTACCGAGGGGGGTGGAACCACCCCCCTTGTTATGTTGGAGTAGTCAAAAAGGCATGTTATGTTAACCGTTAAATAGCATGGGAATAGCCAAAGGGAGAAGGGGGAGGGGGGAGGGGCTTGGAAATTTTATCAAGTGTATATTGTGCTCGATGATGTGGGCATAGCCAAAGGAAGACAAAAAAAATTATGTAAAGCGTAGGTTTTCAATCAATAATTGTAATATTAACAAAGAGCTACTGTATAAAACAAAGAGCCAAAAGTGAACCCGAAATACATTTCCTTTTCTTTCTTTTTCAGCGCGATATGCTTTATGAAATTCAGTAACGGTTTGATGCTCCAGCTCAGGGTATTTTAGATGCATGTGAAGAAGTGTTGCTATGTTGCCCCGGGGGTGATCATATTTCCCTATTTCACCTCTTTCTTCGGGTGTCCACATGTGATATTTCTTTCGTTTTCTGTCTTTCTCTTTAAAAGTTTTCAGCTGTTTTTCTTGTTCTTCTGATTCCCTGACTGTATTTTCTACAACCGTGTTTGGTGCGGAATTCGGGATTTTTGATGTCTTTGTTTGACAATTCCGGATTTAAAAGTTGTTGGTGTAAAAGTGGAGAACGAAAGCGAATGAGAGATTATAGGTATTTGTTTTTAAGATACCGTATTGGGTCCTATATATAGTCTGGAGTTCCACTTCTATGGATCTTGGAACCCTTGCAGGAAGGATACAATCATGATAGCCCCTTAACAATCAAAGCATTTTATTCTTGTTGTTGTCTTGTGTTCACTTTCACCCTGGCTACTAACCTACAAAGCGAACCCTTAAAGAAGAGTGTAGAGATATATATTTTTATGTTTGTTCGGCTGGTTTCATTTGTACACATTAATTTTTTTAGAATGAAATTTATATACCCTTTTCTGTGCGCAGTTCATTTGGCTAGGCTGTTGTCTTTTGTCCGATTGTTATTTTTGTGATTTTCTTTCTGTCTCAATCTTCAGTTTTCTTTCTCTATCATTCTCCAAGGCCGAGTTGTAGACTTTCATAGTGTCTGTTTCATGTCACGAGCAGAACCTCTTGTTTTGACTCTGAATGGATGTGTTTTCGTTCACAGGCAAGTTATAGCTCAAAACATAGCTACTAAGATAGTTCATCCATTAAAAACATAAACGTGTATCAGAATATGTGATGGTTTGCTTGCATGCAAACCAGCAAGGCGCTCGAGTGCCCTATACAGAGCCTGATGCGAAAATCTATTCTGCTCTTCCGGAGAGTAGGTTTGGCGGCATTGTTATCTGGAATTTACCGTTTTTTCTTTTTTTATCAGTTTTGCTTGCATTTTCGTTCCTTCGTTGCGACAAACTTTTACAGTGCTATGCGTTGTTGACTAGCGGTCGAGAAATATTTCATTTCATTTTACACCATGTTTGTAAGACACTGTGTTATATTTTATGGCATGCACGGTGCCTATGAGGGTATCGGGCCCCTAAGATCTACACCACCCTCACATTTTGGTCCCATATCCAGTATATATTACTCTGATATCTGCAATTATTGTTGTAGGCAGTGCATTAATGTGGCACTCTTCCAACTACTAACTATATATACACAACTAATACTAGAAACATTTAACCTCCTAAGATTCTTTTGAGGACCCACAGTTGCAAGCACCTTTTTGTTTGTAGAAGCTGTATAGCCGCCTCTTCAATAATCTTGGACATGTTTCCACTTGGACATGCTACTCACTGCATTTCAAAACTGGGAACATTTGAGATTCCAACTTCTATGGAAAAGTAGAAGAAAGTGCAATCAAACTAATAAATATAGAACTGTGCCTTCGTCATTGCATTTAGATGTCTAGAAAGTGACCTTATTTGCTGGCAGGCTACATGCCATTGCAATGTGGAAAAACTGTCTTATGAACTGATACCTGATAAACATATGCTGCTGAATCCCCATTAAAAATGGTGTAGGACCTTTTATGAGAATGACACAATGAAGGTCAGTATTCTGATGTGTAGCAAGCAATATAACAGTCATTAGATAGGGTGAACGTCAGTTTTATTGTATAATCAGACTAATGGTTCTGACAGGGTTGGCACTATTGACAGAACAATAAGTGTAAATGCTCATTGGTACGTGTACTCACATTTGCATTTTGTTGATTGTGTCATACTGCTGATGTATGCTTTAGGGTGCTCAGACAAATTAGGTAATGGCAGTGGAGGAGGCATGACGTCCAAATGATGTTTATCACCATGAACACTGCATTAACTTCCATGCCATTATTTAGGTATGAATCAATCATACTGTTTGTTTGTCGTGTTTTCAATTCATTGCATGTTTTATCCAAGTTTGGCCGATTATCATCTCAGCTGTAATGCACATTGCTCAGTAGGCCTTTTCACAAATGTGCCATGTGGACTAGCATGTAAGAACACTTTTTTCTTCTTTGCATAGGTGTTTCACCATGTATATATCTTCTCACTGACCAATACAGACATCAATCTTAAAATGGTCAATATTGGCATGCTTTCCAAATTCGCAAATTGGAGCTTATACAGTGTTTTTATTGTTGGCAAATCCAAAGTTCCACTTACTACTTATTCAAATTTCAGTTAAACATTCATATTGCTCGACAAAAATGTTATGCAGCGTGGGACCCACAGCTGGTTTTCGAAGATTTATGGATTTTCTCAGAGAGCCAGTTGTTGAATTATAATGACAGCTGGAAAATAAGGAATGTTTTTGGAGAACATGAGTCCGAGGCGTATTAGAAGTTGGAAAATTGTCAGAACAATATCTTCAAAGAACGATTTGTAAGTGCTGACGCAAAGGGGTTGATATATAGTTTGTCAAATCAAGTCTCTTCTAATCTAGAACACTGCATAATAGTGTTCATGCCGCTCTTGTCTACTTTTGTCATAACGTACTGTTTAAGTATTACGAAAAATATAATCAAAACAACACGTTCTCAGAGGCTTTTACCACATAATCTATGCTCTTAGAGTGATGGACACAGGTTACACCACATCCATTGCAAGGAAGTGGTACAATGCTATCTTATAATGTTGTTTGCAGTTTGCTCTTCCTTTCCGGTGAATAGTTCAAAGTTGGGTCATTGTTTGAATGGCTACCCAAATGAATTAAAGCCAACAGAAGCGTGCACTGTGAGCTAATGCAGTTGAGTTGATTCGTGGTAGAACCCTAGAAGATTTCCCTATTTTAGACCTTTCAGAGTAATCGAGTAGCTACTTAACCCTAGTTGGCCCCTAGAAAATGTTTTATACCCCCGAAATGGTATTTGCTATAGTTCTGTGACTTGGTGACTTTCAATATAATTTTGTTAGCCATGTTGTGACCAAATTTCAGCATGTTGCCTGCAGCGGATCCTGAGATATCAAACTTTTCTCGAGATGATCTGTGTGCATTTTATAGGTGAATTTACCTAGTTTTTGAGGTTTTAAAGCAATACACCGGTCTTACTAAAAGTTGATTTGGGGTAAAAGTTAACCCTGCAAAACATCCTATTTTACAAAACAAATGCACATCATACCTGTTTCAACCAAATTATTGCCGCTCAAAGTAGGCATTTCTCTCTCTTGCCACAGGTGCGTCAGCCATATTGGACAGCTCGCATTCTCGGGAAACTGCATAATTTATGCATGACGCACAGTCAGACCAAGCTGCAGGAAAGTTCAGTGTTCAAGGATAGTTTTTTTCTGCAAAAAAGGGATATAGCATTCACTTCCGCCTATTGAAACCTTTCGAATATGCCATCGTCTTCAGCTCCTGGTCTCAGCAGAAACTCTATAGAGATCGCGATAACAATATGGCTTGGCACATGTTTCCAAAAGATCCCGGAAGACAAAGTTTGCAGCGGAAACTCTATCGAAGAATCTGTGTTTGCACAGCATCCATGTTGCACAGAGATGTTCAAGAGAGATTTCAGAGAAAGCCAAGTTTATTCACTCAGGAGTTTTCCTCTCTGCACTGCCTCAAACCAAAACAAAAATATCTTTTTGTGTCATTTAGATCCGTTCTTGTTTTGAATATGCGGAGGAAGCAATCAACACTGTCATTACGCTCAGGGGGTAACGCTCATCTTTTGGTTCTGCGAGCAGCGCTAGTGTGCGGGATGGTTGCGAATAGTAAAATTGTGAAGCGTGTGAGATAGATACCCCAAACTTATTAATAATATTCCAATGAATAGGTACAGGAATGGCGAGAAATGGGAGAACGACGATGCTGTTCGCAGAGCATCGATGGAATCCCATCTACAGTCAAGCTATTTTCTATTTTTCCATTTCTTGCTATTGAGAAGCGTATCATGAATGGAACCCCCGTCCACATTTTGCCTTGTCGTCAACTGTTTTTCCGAAAGAGAGAATACATTTCACCTGATCAAGTTTGATTTCATGCTGGTGGAGCAGTGAATTCATGAAAGTAATTTCAATTTCAGCTGCGTTTAGCTAGAGGTTGATCGAAGCAGAAGCTGAGAAGTGTTGAGAACGTGTAAGAAGAATGATGACATCAACATTTATCAGCCATCAAACTTTTTTCAGTCAAATTAGTTCAGCCCTTACAGCAAAGCGAATCCGTTATACAGTTGTCATTGCTTGGCATTTTCCACAGAGATATCAATGAGTCTTTTCTACGTGTCAGGAGGAGTCAGCATCGCTGTTAAAATCTGAAGGGTCTGAACCAGAAACAGCATGTCGGGATGCGAGACAGGAACACATATTACATAATTCTGGGCGAAATGATGCCAGGATACTTATTATCTTCAAATTCGTCAAGCTTTCTAAACTTTCTGAGTGATAGTCCATTTTTCTTGGAGTTGGAGCCCCTTGAGGATGATTCATGCGCCGTGTTTTGAAACCGAAAAACGTTGAATCTCGGTCCGCACGGTCCTCACCAGCTAATACGCTTGGTAATGCTGGTCCAACCATGCGTCATCACCTGTGTTCGTGCTCAGACTTCCTTTTGAGCACCGTTTTTGTTAGATCGGCAGTCGAGGGGTAAGATTTTTATTCTTAATTTGTTCACTCCACATGCATTTTTCGAATCTGAATTATGGTTTATATTCATCCCGTAGCTATCCCCTAATGACCTTATGAATATCATTTTTGACCGGTGTATTGGTTTAAGGCTATTTTAGTTGTTTTTAATGAGTTTCCAAACTATATTGAGGAAAAAAAAATTTTTCTGAAGATTTTCTGATTTTTTGGTCCCAGATCCCTTAATTATGACATCATAGCTAATTATAACGTCATAGAATATTTTTCTTTGTGTCAAACAAAAGTTTACATCTTGTTCTTTGTTCCTGCCACGTTTTAAGCCTAGTGGACTATTCAAACGGGAGTTAGCAAATTAGGGGAGTCCTCAGAGCCCGAAACAACTAGGGCTAAAGTACCTTTCTGTAATGTATCACACTGTGAGGAAATAACGACTGCCTTAATGTAGACCATTTTTGCATTGCTCTTGGGGCAGTTATCTTGACAAAAACGGCCGTGCCTTTACTTGAGCAAGCTCTTGTAGAATTCTGCTCTGACCCTGTTCTAGTGATCAATATGCTCTACCTTTTTCTTCAGTATGTCAATACTCTTAATGTCTACATGCTACTACATGAAGGAAAATTCTCTCAAATTAGGCATCTTGTAACTTCATGCCGTTTGATTCTACAGGCTGTTTTTATCGAGATAACTGCCACAAGAGCCACGTCAAAATGGTCTAGACAATTTGAGAAAATGCCTCGGATACGTATCCGGAAGTTTTTGACTTCTATCCGGGAACATTGGATTGCCAGTCCTTGTTTTGACTCCTGAACCACCAGGTAATTTCAGCTGAACCTGAAGTCCATTTTTCTTTATTTCATGGTCCATTTATGCTTATCATGTGCCTAGTTTGTGGAAGTTTTGAATCACAAGATTGTAGTTTTGCTGAAACTGGAAAATGGCACAAAATCGAAAGTTTCCAAAATTCACCAGTATGTATAAATAGCTAGATAGCACGTGGAAATGGTCTCATAAAACTATGTGCTACAAAATTCCAGAAAGGGGGGTTAGCAAAGTTTGGGTTTTGGGAGGGGTTCAGCCAAAAAGGGAAGAGAAAAAAAAATAGAAACGAAGGGGAGGGGGGTAACCAAATTTTTAGTAGTAACTTGGGCGTTTGTGTTTGAAACATCTATAAAATACCCTTTTCAACCATTAGTTCCAAAATCTGCAATGAGATTTTATTAATTGTTGTCATAGTGTATGTTTTTTGATGTTATTACATCGCAGTTTATGACCTTGTTTCACAGTCATGTACTCTATTTGCGTCAGTATGTTGCCGCTGAACGTACAATGACTTATCAAATTTAGCATTTTCGACTCATATGTATTTGATTTTGCATGGTCAGTCCAAAATTACCATTTTGAGGGGGATTCAAGGACATTTGGGCCCTCAAGGGGAGGGGGTGCCTATCAGAGGGGGGTTAGGGAAAATTGTAGTTCAAGAGGGGTTGGTAAAAAAGGGGTGGTATGAATTTTAGAGAGGTGGTTAGAACCTAGGATGTAGCACCATACCTGAAGTCATAGTACATGAGAAAAGTTTGGTTGTAAAATAGAAATGGAAAGTGTACTTTTAATAACTGTAGTTTGAACTACAGCTTGGTGGCTGGCAAACACAGATGGAAGTTTTGATCACTGATGCACTGTTGGTATGTACCGAAGAATGCTTGTTCTTATGCTGGCTAAGGAAAGAGACGCTGTTGAAGCCTTTGGGGAAGTGTTGATTTCTCAAGTAATAGCCATGTTTTGATAACAGATCAGCAGTGCTTGTGCGACTTTCTTCTGACAACTTTTCTTATTATAAATAAAGAGTTTTTGAAAGATTCCACATCCAGTGAATGATAACAATTTGTTTGTTTTGACTAAAGTTTTGTAATTTGAATACCAGAAGCATGGCCTTTAGTTATGCAATAGATTTTAGGTTCTTAAACAGTAACATAACAAGGGGGTGGGGGGTGGATATGGCAGCCAAATTTGCACCAAAAGATGCAAGTAAATTCTGCCTACACTTGCAAAACTTTGCGGCAACAGCTTTAGCCATTTTTCGCACTCAAAAATTTTAGACTAGGGGTGGGGGGTGGAACCACCCCCTTGTTATGTTAACCGTTAAGGGGAGAAAATGCTTGTGATTTTTGCCCCCGTTTGCTAAACTTTCTTCCACAAAATCTGTTAATAGGTAGGCAATTGCAAAAGATGCTACAAATTTTTCGAAAAACATTATGGCTACTGTTAGCCCTCCTCAAATACTTCTGCCATTTAAATTAAGTTGCAAATTTTACAGCCATTAAGCGGATTTCTCAAAATTTGTTTCTTTTGCATCTGTTTCTTAGATCAGGTGGCAAGCTTTTGAAAGAGCCAAATGTAAGACACAACCTTTTTTGTCCACCTGCTACAAGGCAGTAAACAGGACAAGGAAAACACAATATTTTGAAGTTCTATGAACTCTAAGTCCCCCACAGTTATGTTTTTTCTGTACAAATAGCTCATTGTTTGAAAGATCATGGCAGGAGCTGCAAACTATGTCTGCATTTTCTCTGTTTTTGCCTCAAAATTAAATAAAGTTAAAGTCTCCAAATTGCTCCAAAAAATGTTAGGAGTTTCTGGAATGCAGGCCTATGACTCAATAATGACGAAAAATCCCAAAAATTGCCAACATCGTTACGAAGATGCATCTTCTCCAGCCCTTGTGGGATTGGTTATGTTTGAAAATATTGAATATAGGGGGACTGGAGCTCAGCAAAGAGTAATTTTCAGTTTTTTAATGATTCTATTAGTCAGCAGGTAGCTACATTCATTTGAAATCATAGGATGTCAAGCAGGTACTTTCTGTTAATGTATTAAACTCTTTACACAATCATAAAAGCATGACTGAAACAAATAATTAGCTGAGGAAGAAAACACTGTCTGAGGGCTAACAGTGTCCCTAAAGTATGACTTAGTCCATTTAAGTCAGCCGTGAAATTCTATTTTTTTGTTTCCTTTTGATAGCATAAAGACTGGTTAAAGCTGTGTCCGAGTTACTTCCTACAGCAATACTGCTCTGCAATTGTAAAAACATGTCCCGTGCAAATGAGTACCGAGTATTCTATCACAAAAATTTCTTCCTCAAAACTGATCCTGTAGGTATCCATCGCAAAATTTCTTCCCCAAAGTAGAATTTCTTTTCCAGTTCAAATCGCAAAAATAAATTCCGTAAAATTTTTTTCCGCAAGCAGCTTCTTCCCGTCAAGTAAATGTGACCTAAGTTTGAGGGAAGGACGCTTCAGGGGGCCCCTAATCATAGGATTGATATCTCTTGGCTACCGGTAGCGTATCAACCGTTAAACCATTCCTAACTACACCTATACAACCCCAGGCCACTCCTAAAAAGATCATTCCCTTGCCTTGGACATGACCCAATATCGATCGTATTTGCTGATCTTCTATCATTCAATGAACTAGTGGTTTTCTTCATGTTAAATGCGTTCATTTCAATTTCTGCAATTTTCACAATATTGTATGCAATGCACTTGAACACTCATTGTGCCTTCTAGAATTTGAGGGCAGAGTCCCAAAAGAGTCATGTTAGCTGCAAAATGCTGTTAAAAGAAGCTTTGTATTATCAAAAAGGGCACTTTTCAGTGGATTTTCGGAAGGGCAGCGTCCGATATTCAGACCTTTTATCTTTTAGAACAAGGCCTGATGTAACGGCGGACATCGGACATTTGTCCGGCATATTTTTACTTTTTTAGGAAAATGTCCGGTGATTTTCAAATAGTGCCGGTCAATAGTGACTGGCACTGAGCTAAGCAGCATGCAAAATTTTGCTGGTAATGATTCCAGTTGTCCTGCAGGGTATGTCCTTTGACCGTCATAAGATTTTGCAACCTTGCTCAGAACAAAACTTTCGATTGTTCATTATTCAACTACCACTATTGACCTGATTACTTGAAACCATATGATAGTAATCGATCTTTATTCTTTTTGCGCGCCAACAGACAGAACTCTGGCACGTCATGCCAGCACATGTTAATTTCTTAGAATGTTGGAATGTGGTTATTGGCATTCTATACGCACGCAATAATTTCTGTCAGTTACTGTTGTGAGGAAGAGACAATGCAGGAGCATGTGGTTTGTAAAAAAAGAACAGCAATAACGGTGAAACTGGGCACAAGTGTGCATAGCGCAAATGGCCATCGAAATGCTAATAGCAACTGAAGCTTCTATGAAAAACAAGTTGCTGCGAAATGCCTTTTCTCTTAGAGGCATTCAGAGTCTTGATTACAAACACGGACACAGTGCGATGCCGTGCCAGGCTTTCTTCTTGAAAAGGGTGCAGAAGTAACTCGGTATTTGCGAAGTATATGAGAAAGCCACCAGTCTACTTGAACATTGTGGTTACAAGATGTTGGGAACATCTGGTTTAAAAACATTCAAAATTGACAATGGCCATTTGCTCCTATGTAGCTAAATTCCTTGACTGACATGGCCTCCTTACATTCATTTGAAACCTGAATTGTAACTAGACACAAGGCTTACGCCTTCAAGATTTGTGCATTGGTCACTTCATAAATTCAAAATCGAGAGCATAAGTTTCGGTTCTGTTCAGATAGGTGCAGTATCATTTGGCGCACCAACCTGGCCGGCCTTGTCTAAGCATGGGGAATGATTCCACACTTCTAACAGAAACCAGTCATAACAATACTCACATATCACCGTTTTGGAGGTATGAGCACAAAATCGCACAAGCATGGTCTTACTTTCTGTGCTGGAAAACCCCAAGTTTTGAATTGGAAGCAACATAGCTAGCTATAGGAGCTGGAGCGGAGAACAATAAGGGCCTCAGCTCCTGCAAAACATTCCATCGTCAGTCGAAAATACACAAATTCCTTCTTCCTATGAGCAACAGAACCTTGAGCAGTAGCAGAACTATTATCGCAACAGTGGCTCTTTATAATGAATTTTACACAATTCTTCAATCCCATGCCAAAAGTATATTTGCTTTTTATGGTAACATGAACAAGAAACAGACGAGTTGCAAGAAAATGAAAGTTTGGATTCGAATAATAAGCATATACTAAGCATATTTCGAGCTTTGATTCCGCAGGGCCTTAAGCATATCTGAGCCTGATCCTGAAATATGCTTATAAAAAAACATGTAGTACCCAGATTATCTTGACTGACTGCAGACCGCGCTGTACTTCCCGCTGAAAGTCACAGGGCTTGGTAAATACAAAGTCTTAGTTTCCAAGACAACTACATTCAACTTCAACATATAAGCTCATAAAGATGCACGGCCACCAAGACTATGACCTACCTTTTTGGGCTTCATGCCAGCGAAGCTCATTTTAAAGATTCGCGCGGTGCAAGGCACGAATCACTAACACTTTGCAATTAGCCACTGTACACATTCAAAGATGCGGATGCACAATATTGCTAGACCTTTTGTACTACACTGCTAGCGACTCATACTGCGCACATTCAAAGATGCGCATGCGCGATATTGCGTACTAGACCTATTGCACTGCACTGATAGCTACCTGTAGTTAAGACTGATTGGGCCACTGAGACTTCTCATCTGTTGTAGGAGTTGCCAGTCCATGTTCGGAGCGGAAAATTAATCCTTTGAGGCTCAGGTTTGTGGTTTCTGCAGCAATGGCTGATCACCGTTGATGTCTCACGGCAGCTCCCTTGTTTCATTGTTGAAGTTAGCAGCCAGTCCCTCTCTTATTTGGTTTCGACATTAGTCATCCACGATCTTGTTCCACAGTCAATAGTTTGTCCAGCATCACCTCCACAATGCCGGACAAATGTGACCGGAGACTAGAAAAAGCTATTTTGGTGCTTGGTAGAATTGGCCAGATGATGCACATGAATGCCGGCTGGCAGTTATAGTGACAGAGAAATAAAAGACCTATTGAGAACCTCCCCAAACCAAACATACGATAATGGAAAGGGGGTCGAAATCTCTGATCATGCCCAATAATGGTTCTGAATTGAGAGCTTTTGTGCTTTGGTTATTATGATTTTGTTGCGTGGTGGACAGAATATCTTATCAGGGGCAGTTATATGTTGGAAATTTAACCTGACGAAAAATTTTGCTCGCAACTGGCTCTTTTGAAATCTTATACGCCGTCCTTGAAAAACCAATAATTGAAAAATTACCTTCCAGGGATCAATTTCGTGGGGATTTATTTTTGGGAGGCCTATTTTTTGGGGTTTTACATGGATTTATTTGCGTATAAGAGATTTGCGGTGAAAATGTGTGGATTTAATTTTGGAATACGCATCAGCAAAAAACAAAATCTTTGTAGTCTCTTTTGAAACATCAGATTCAAATAATATGTGTATAATATCTCCATCATAGAAGCAATAGCTGATTCCAGAGTAGACGTTCAGTTTACATTATCAGGCCATAGGAATTTCTACTTTCGTGATTCATTCATTTACTCAAAAGGCAGACCACATGTTCAAGATTAGGAGCTTGCACCCATCTCATGATTTACAGACCATCTTTTTGGAAATTTCCACTCTACATCCTGATGTCACAATCCTTCAGAAATAAGTCAACAACTTCATCGGTGCTGCACAGTATGATCCTTATCCTATAAATTTGGTTTGATATAGGAAACTCGTTTTTACCAGTAATAGAGAAGAGAGAAGTCATGCAAACTATTATGTATTTAGTATTAAACTAACACACCTGCTGTATTCTACTAGAAAAAATTATTTGCGTTTACTTTTTTCAGGTTATAACTTCAAAGATTTAGAAAAAAAGATAAATCTAGTGTGGATTTACTTTTGCGAATTGCCTCACTTCAAACAGTTTGCATGCATTCAATTTTGTGACTCGCAAAAATTAATCTGCATGAAAAGATCCCCGCAAGATAGCTGGTTGATATCTAAATCATATTCATCATAGTTGCTGCATGCTGTGAAGATTTTATTTAGCAAATTAACCAAAAAGCCTGCTAGGCCATTTTGAGGTTCCTTTAGGTTGGGCAGGTTTTAATTTGTACCATCTTCGGCAAAATAACCAGGTCCTTTCTACATTAAGTAGTTAATCAGTTCCTATGCATTAAAAAGAGTATACTTTATTCGGAGAAACTTTCGCGAGAGAAACTTTCGCGTGGTCAAAAATTCGCAAAATTTTTTGGATAAACTTTCGCCAATCGGTAATTCACAAAAATATTCGCAAGATATACTTTTGTGAAAAAGAAAATATTTTGTAATTTCGCCAGGCCCTGAACCCTCTTTTGTAACCAAAATGAACATAGGACAGAGTAAACTTTCGTTAAATCGTATTTTGGAAAAAGTTCGTGAGACAAACTTTCGCGTGCAGACATTTCTAACCATTTTCGCGAGATAAACTTTCGTGAATAGGTCCGAATTCGCGAAATTCACGAAAGTTTCTCTTGCGAAAGTTTCCCCGAATAAAGTATATAGTATTTGTAGTATTAGCTACCTCTTCTGTAATGGAAGATAGATGGTAAGTGCATCTTCATATGACTCTTCCAGAAAGGTAATTATTTTTAAAGGTTTTTTAATCATGTTAATGGCTATATCTATAAGACGTGTACATGAAATGCAAAACATAGATGAACATATACGTGCACTCTTGCAAACAATGAACCAACTCTGAAGAAAGTGTAATAGTACATCGGCCCATCACATCTCACAGGGAAATTCTGTTCTGCAGTACTGGGTCCTGGTGTGGATCCTGGAGTGAGCGACCCCTACCGCTACATGGTCACCACTCACTGAATCCCCATGTATTCCGAGCCATTTGTTATAGGCGAGCAGACCAGAAGAATGAAGTGTTGTTCATTTACATTGGAGTCCTAGATAATGAGGAAAGTTAAAAAGACTTTCAAAATTACATGTCTGATCACTGTGTGTGATTTTTTGTAGAGTTTTCTTCAAAATACATCAGCTGAATATAGTTTTCATCCCACCTCTGTATTCCAAATAATACCTGATGTAGAGACAATGCAACTACTGAACACTTTAATATATGCATCAATGTATCAAGAACAATCTGCAACATCAAAGTTTGTAAATAATAAGTGTATTGGACATGGTATAGGTTGCAGTGTAGTGATTTGCGAGGACTAGAAACCAATGAATTACTTAAAAATGTTTCGGTAGCAGGCCCTAGTCTAGCCTGAAAATGAGGCTGATCTTTGGAGGCTGCCCCTCTCCAAAATCTTCCGATTAATGCCCTATTTGTATGAAATCACATAGATGTGCAAATTTCAGCAAACAGTTAGCTAAAAAAGTGCCCATTTTGATGAAACAGGTTTCTAGATTAGGCTAGGGGTAGAAAAGATTCTTGATAGCGTCTTATTATTATTATGTCGATCATTGTGTTTCAGAATTTGTATGAAGCATAGCTGTCGATATTTATCTGCAGCTAGTGGATTCAGGCCACGCAGAAGTTTATTATACTGCCCTGGTAATGAGGAAAAGAAAGTACGGAAAGCTGCCGGCCTTCCTGCTGATGTGGTGGTACTTGATTGTGAAGATGGTGTAGCAGTTAATAAGAAGGTATGCTCATTTGTAATCATCATGTGCTTCTGTCATGTTTTTCGGTAGATTGACTTAAAGGGATCCTCCTGCAAAAAAAGTAAATGAGGTTAAACAGTCTCCCAACTACACCAATAAAACAAAATTGAACGAAGTTTCCCCTAATTTGAAGCATTTTTGAAGGAATAAGCATTTTTTGTCTCACAAAATCACTCAAAAGCTGTGTAGAAATGTGACGTCAGTTAGTCAGAGCTAAGATAGTAGGTGCAGATTGTTGAAAAGAACTGCCTTTCGTTGTTATAAAATGAAAGACACTTTTTTCTATGGTCTGCCAACAGATTTTTCATGTCGCTGTCAGTGAACCAATATATGCTAACCATCCTATGATCAGCTCTGAAATAGGATGCTAACTAACTGACGTCACATTTCTAATGAGTGTTTGCTTAAAAGCTATTTTCTTTGTAAATATTGCCAATTATGAGCAATTACCTGCAGTTTGGTTTTATTTCAGTCAAGGTGTATGGATGAAACTCAACTTACGTTTTTGCCAGAGGATCCCTTTAAATGTGTCAATGCCTGTCAATGTATTTTCTTTACACATGACTGTCTATGAGATGAATCATTTAAACTGAATTGTCAATAAGTCTTTCTTGGTGAAACTTGTCTGGGCTTTTTTTCACCGTCCATCGATTGCATATGTCACTGTCAGTGGAGCATCATGTGGCTACCATCCTATAATTAGCTCTGAAGCAGGATGCTGACTTGATGACATCACATCTCTGCTGCGCTTTTGTATGAAAATGCTTATTCTCTTCAGAAATATTGCCAATTACGAGCAATTAATTGGAGCATGGGTGCATTTCAATAGAAGTGAGTTCATTAAACTCAAGTTACCGGAGGAGCCGTTGAAGTTTGTTTGACTTTTGCACTCTGCATCTGTGTGGTTGGGTTCAAAATTTTCTGATCATCCCTAATTTTCTTCAGTTGTATTGGTAAAGCAATCAAGAAATTAATAATGCATAATGGAGTGAAACGTTCTTTTCATCGGCTTAGTTATTTCCCTGTCAATGTCTGTGCGGTATAGGAGAATGATTCTTTTCTTTTTAGCTGCTATGTTTGGGAATGATGTTTTTTAACTGTTCTGTTTGGGGTACCTAAAATGATTGTTTTTGTGGAAATCATCTCGGCAGAACTGTTTTCCTGCTCTGAAGTGATAGATCTGAAGTACATTGTGAACTTTTGAATGGCTGATGTTTATGGTATGTGGTGCTTGATAATCTTAATTTTTTTGGTGGGGTGGGCCAACACAAAACACTCAATAAATGCTGGGTTGGAATAGAGGTGCTGGATGAACGAATAAGTGAAACGTAAGTAAGGGGTGAGGGGGATGACATCTGTTACTCACTCAAGAGCACATGTAACTCAATTTCACTGTCATTGTAGCCTGCAAAATAAGCATGGTTAGGTCTAGGCACGGATAACACACAGTATAGAGTTATAGTATCTTGTTAAACTAGAAAAAGACAAGTAGGTTAAGTGTGGGAAGTGTGTCAAGATCTATAAGAATGAAATTTAAAATAAAAATAAATACATCTTTCTTCTTAAGTTGATCCAGAGTCAGCCAGCTTTGTTGTCTCTTGTTGTCTCTATAATGACCAATGAAACCATTGAGAAAGCACGTGCTTTTTTGGCAGGCTTTATGGAGACTGATCTGTTATTGTTCAAACGATCTAATTGCACCTCAGGCACAATTTACGTACCGTTTCATACTTACCGCTCTTCACTGGTCAGAAATCGCACACTCAAATCCATTAAGGTATGTTCTACAGCAATGGCTGCTAAAATTTACATTGACGTCCTTGTCTCAACACTTCTTTTGAGCACAGGTTGACAATGATGGAGATGCAAAGTGCTTCACCAGCTATAATTGATCTGAACAATATATGTTTGTAGCAGTTAGATTACCTAGCAAAACCCTGGAAGATTATATTAAAGACCTCACTTTGCGTGAAAGTCAATGAGTGAACAAATTTAGTTTTGTGGTCTTTGGTTTCATTGTTCTTAGGATCCAGACAAAACAGAAGGATTTTGGGGAATTTCGCAGACTAGAATTTTGTTGCGCTAGTGAACTTGCTGGATTAACGAAAAGTGTTATAGAACTATTTTGTGAATAGCTGTTGTTGATGCATTTTGCAGAGTTAATTTTTGCGATACATACCCAGATTCGCTGATACTTGTCTTTTTTTACATAGCTTGATTCCCAAATATAATTTTCTTCGGGTTATGTATTCCGACCTATAAGCAGCAGGATAGTGTCTTGTTCTTTGAGTGTTAGCACTCTGCTGCTAAATAAACACTTCTTGATGCGTCATTCATTACACTTTTGTCTTATGTGTTTTCTTCTCAGTCACACCGGCGCTAGGTTTCTTTGTTGCATGATGTGTTTTGTGCTTTGTTCATCGTCTACTCATTATGTGGTCAAAATTTGAGATCTTTTCTGTAATAATTTACCAAGAAGAAAATACCCATTCGCATACATTGTGAAAGATTAGCTGTTTGTGTCTCCATGCAATCTTCTCTGGGGATGGTCTTGGCTGGACCTCTCCTAGAATCCTGGTAAACTATCCATTGAAACATTGTTGCTTTGGCTGTATTTCTGTATTACTTAATTTGAACATGGCGTGTGAACGATCTTTCAGTGAGTTCGAATTCATCATTAATATGTAGAAGGATTTAAGCAGCCTTTGTCAATGCCTGCTTTATGCCTCCAAAATTTTTGTTTGTTTCTTATCACAATCTGCCTGAAGTTACATGAATACATTTCTAC
>JAOBRC010956446.1:0-16500 GCA_027575255.1 Scolionema suvaense | reverse complement strand
TACTTTGTCTCCCTGTGGTTTATATCATGTTTCCTGTTTTAGAAGTGATTGCATGGTTGTCCCCTTCTTTCCAGGTGCAGACGCTTAGAACGCAAATCTTCCTTCAATAATTTGCCGGATGATTCTGACGCAATCATGAGGTAATATTGCATTAAACAAATGTTTGTGTAATGTTTTTACCTTGTTCTTTGGTGCAAGAAATCCGTTGTAGCTTAGTGTCTAACATTCATTTATAATTTTTGCAGGTTTAGAGCAATGCTAAAGTAAAAGTGAAGTTAGTAAGAGAGTTGAGCTGACTTATAAAATCATTTGTTAAATGATTCCGCTGTTCCGAAGATATCGTAGTTTGTCATTGTATCCATCTTCTAGAGAAGGCCTTAGTTTGAACTTGTTCAGTTATGGCTAGTGAAATTATTGCATATTTGAGATTGACGGCCATGTGGAAGTATTTAGGTATGGTTCCTAGTATAAGAATAAACTGTAATTTGTGGAATTCTTTAGACTGTTATGTAATGTAGAGGTACTATGCTGATACAAACATGTGCTCATTGTCATTGGATTTGGTACTGTGTATCTAGAAATTTGTCTTAGTTGCCAACCAACTTAGAAAATGCTAACCTTTTAGTTGTCAGCTGCATGGGCTCTGTGTATGATTGTAGGACTGTGATTATGGCTGCTGGCAAACTGTAAAAGCAGTTAACTATCGTAGCAATGTAACTTACCAATGAAGTTCATGATATACACATTAGGGCCCAAATTTTCACCTGTAGCCTGCTCGCAGATTCCTCAAGAAAGTCGCCTTCTCTCACATCTTGCTCACGTTTGCATGGTTATGCAATTTGCTGTGTCAGCACAAATGTTCAATGCTGCCTTGAACGAAGGCTCATTGCAATATACAGATTCAAATCTTGGCGCATATTCCAGCTGTTGCTATGCCTCATAGCATATTGTTTTGTGTGCCTTAATTCTGTTCTCCAGAAATCCCACTAAAGTTCTACCATGCTGCATAGAATTAGCACCCAATGTTAGCAGACCTTCTAAACGAGTGAAGAGTGCTTCGTCTGAGGGCAGGCTAACTGAGGAGAGTATGCCCTGGGTGAAGATGAAAGCCGTATTATGATTTCAATGTCTGAACCATTAACAGACAACTCTCTTATAAACAGTTATTAAGATAGTCGGATTCAGAGTTCATGTCATTGGGTTTACTTATTTTATTCCCTTCAAGTGATTCATTAAAAGTGTCCTGGTTTTTTCGTAGGAGAGTATGTTTGGTTATCTCACGCTGGCTGGAGCAGTATCCACGTGATTTTGATGATCCTCCATCTTTTGAAACGTTGTCCATCATCTTGAACTTTGCGAAGTTACATTCTGATTTTACACCGTGGAAGGACATTTGGCAGCGATGCGAGCAGAAACATACAAGACTTAGTGTGAGCCCATTTGATGATGAACGTAAGGGAACTGTTTGGTTGTCATGCTCAGATTTACATTATCCTTTCTTACTTTGAGAAGTGCCATTTAGTAACCTTTTTTAGAACCACGGTGGAAATGTTTCTTCCGAATCACTTTTAAACAATATATTGGAAGCCGATTTGCATGCTTCTGTAGACTTGTAAATAATGTTCTTACTTTTATACTCTTTTCATGCACAGTTTTGCATTGACCAACCTGACTAAGGGACCCAGAGGTGGTTACGTTATACACTTTATGTTTGTGCTTACTGGTATTCGGTAGGGATAATCACTAGATGGGGGATCTTTTCTGGTAGATTCATTCCGGTTGTGTCCGATGATTCCGGAGCTGATTGCTATATTTTGCTTTGAATTTTGAAATTACACTATCTGAGTAAGGCACATGGTAGCTGTTCCTGCTGTCTTTGTGATTTTTTTTGTTAGGGCATGTAATTGTTTCAAATATCTACTTTATCTAGAATTTTCTATGCCCAGTGTTTTTTCTCATTCAGAGCCATTCAAGTTCAAATTTTGCATGTGTGAGACAATCATTGGTTGCACTTGTGCAAGACCAAGAAGCTTCAGCAAGGGCATGGCTATTGATCAGTATGTCCTGGGAGCAAGTGCTACTAGTATTGATACCTTCTCTCCTGCCCAAATTGCAGAACAACTCACCCTTGTGGATGCGGTAAGATTTCGCTATACCTTGTTAGCTTGCTAATATTTTTTGTTTTGTTTCAGTCTATTGAATGCTGTAGAAGAACATGGTGAGAATTTTTAGGTGTCACTGAAATAGCTGACTTCAGTTAGTACTGTTCATGCAGGGCTTATTTCAAGTGCTTTACCGACACGCCCCATTGAGCAAATATTGAGTTTTTGGGACGTTCATGACGCCTAATGACTTGAGTTTTGATACACTTTACTGTTCCCTCTTTTTGGCCATTGATTGTCTTTGCTGATAGGTAAGCTGTGTATCATTTACATATCCTTAAAACCCAAATCAGTTGCGCTATGCATAGGTTAAACACCTGGTATGTGTAAAAAAGCGAATCAGAAAGAAGATTAAAAGATGGTTGTGAAAAATTCCATAAATTTATGCATCTCTTAGTGATCAGTTTTTCTCATTCATCGTTCAGTCTGCAGATTGACTTTCCACAAGCAACCGATAGTTAAAAATGCTTCCATCAAACACTGTCAAGCATGCCAAGCGAACTTTTGGATGAAGTGGGTACTATACAATTGAATTATAAAATTGTTCTCTGAAGGAAATATATGTAGAGGAATAGGTTATGCAGAGTTCCAATCACTCCCATTCTTAAGGTGAAGATATAATTGGATAAAATATAATAAGATGGTCTAGTAAGTTGAGATCAAATTTCTGTGAGAAAAGTTGAGGAGTCAGTAGGCGGGATTCTGATATATGGGTATTGGGAGAACAGACAAAAATTATGAATTGTGCCTTGTGCTTTCCCAGTATAGCCAATTTTTTCACAACTATTAGTATTTGTTTTATGGGACAGGATTACCTAAGGCTGATGATACTGTCAATTTATGCAAATAAGATTGTGGTTGCTATTTAATTTAGATCTCTGATGTAATTTGTTTTTCTCAAATCATATTTCAGGAGCTTTTTCTTCGTGTCATCCCAAGGGAGTGCCTTGGTTGCTTTTGGTCGAGAAGAGACAAGAAAGGGGATAGTGCTGCAACAATCAGGCGAACGATTGATCATTTTAATGCTGTGTCCCTGCGGGTCGTTTCCACTGTACTTGATGCAGTTGATACGAAGTCTCAATTTCCCAGTGCTCTAACGCGGTCGAAGGCCATGGAAGTCTGGATCAATGCAGCACAGGTAAGCAATTGAACAGATTCTGTTTAGTAGGAAGCGGGAAATAGCAGAATAACCTTGAGATAATTTTTGCATGCTGAAAATTTGTCAATTAGTGTGATTCTGTTGTTCAACTTTTTGTTTGTAATTCAGGCAGCCATTGCCTCTCTTCAAGCTTCAGAGCCTTGCTTACTGGTTTCCTGTGTGTAAATCTCTTCACTTGCTCAAATATGCGGTAGTGATCTGGTCAACTTGGTTTACCTGGGGAAATTTTTGCTGCTTTCTTATGTGAAGTCTGTTGTAAAATTGCTCAGCTCCATCAGTAATGTAAATAGATATTTAGATTTTTTCATGTTTGTGGAAGTTTCCTGACAGTGAAAATTTCATGTGTGAACCAGTTTATGTTCTGTTATTTCTTTTTCCATGTGGTGTTTGTTACACTCATCTTGCGTGGTGTGGTGTTGTTTCATTACACCTTGCATTAGCTGATTGTTATCTGTCTCTTCCGAATGGTGCTTGTCAACAAGAAATTTGTTTCTGAACTTGTGTTTTTAAACAGTGCATTACACTCATAAAGAAAAATGGAAGTAGTACCTGAATCGTCGCTTTATACATGTTCATATGTAGGTAGCTAGATGTTACTGTCTGTTCATAGTTTGCAGTCAACATGAGTGAGGTTTATAATCCCAAACTGAGATATTTCGGTAATATTTTAATGCTTCATGTTTGAAATCAATTTTTCCAAGGAAACCAGCTGTTGTGCAGTCTAATGCATAGGTTTCTCCAAATGCCATCCTAGAAATCTGGCATATCATTTGAATGATATCAGTATTGCCAATGTAGGCCTCAATGCTTTCTGAACTGTTTCCTTTCATAGAGTGGGTGTCTTTGTTTAGTAATGTTTCTCTTTTGTCTTTTTAGGAATGTAGAGAGGTAAAGAACTTCTCAAGTCTTAAAGCGATTCTTTCTGGCCTGCAGTCAGCCTCCGTCTTTCGGCTGAAGCGAACATGGGATCTTTTGAAAAAGTATGCTATATGAAATCAGTTTCAGAGTTTCATTTTTATGCATGTCTATTTCGCTCATCGACAGGAGAATCGGGGGGAAGAAGCCCTACATAGTCGTTTATTTCTATTTTGCTCACCTCTAGGATAATTAGGGATTCTTTCACATCAGTCAGTGTAATCAGGTTTGCGTTTATTAACATGTTTTGCAAAATGTTTTAGACATTTTATGTCCAGGGCAAAAACTGATGGATCTGTGTTCCACATTGAATGCATTACTTGAAGTGCTTAAGATGAACACTTAACCTCGGTGCCAACCCCTATCACTATCTGTGCTGCTTTCTCCTATCATCAACGCAGCTCCTCTCTCTCCAGGCTCGGTAGATCCTCACAGGAGAATTCTGCATCTAAACTGGGCGTGCCAAAGTGCCGTCAAAATCTCTGAATTCTGATTGTCTCACACCACCATCTTAACATGCTCTAATTCAGTCAGCGGATGGCTTTGCTTGATAACGCATGTACGCATGATTATGATTGTAATATGATGCAGTTTGATTGGTTGAAATGGGAAACCTGCTGTGCAAGCATTGATTATCATGCTACATAGTCGAAAGCTTCAACTGCAGTTTTCCTGAGATGTTCCTTCCTGTGTGTTGAGCAAGTGAGCTCATTTGAAGCAGAGCAGAGTGATGACCTCATCGCGTGGCACCCAAGGTAATGAAAACAATAATACTACAAAAAAATTGATTTTAGCTAGGCAGACTGATTTGCGGATCGTAAATTAACAAATACTTTCACATTGTGTTGATGTATGCATGTGTTATCTTACCATGAATGGCAACCATTATTACTTGATAGAACAGTTTGTGTCAGTATAGTCACCATTGTATCTTTTTATTAGAACATGCAGTTGACGCTTGTTATCTTGAACACTCATGGGACCGATAAAAATGTTTGAGTTAAGAAAGTTCTCGAGATGTTGAAGGTTAGAAATAATGAGGTTATTGCTGAAGGGACCGGCATAAATGTTCAAGATGTTGAAAGTTCGAGATAACGGATAGTCGAGATAATGAGTATCGACGGTAGATTGTCAGAACGTGGGGCGTTTTCGTGCTTTCTGTGCCCTCTCATTGAACAAGTTTTCAGTTGGCGGAAGGAGACTTCATGTTTTGCAGTGCATTAAAAGTTTCTGTGCCTTGTATTAAAGTGAAGTGCGTTTAGCACTTGACTGATTTAAGATGAAAATCTGTAGCTTTAGTTCAGATTTGGATCGTGCCTTGCTGTCTAAGAGAGTCTTTGTAGCAGCTTCAAAATTTGGATTTCTAGGGATTCTCTGCTTCTCTATGAAGAGCTGTCTGAGATCTTTTCAGACGATTCTAACAGCAAAGCAAGTCGTGATCTCTTGATTCAGGTTAGACTTCGTGTATTTGTATGATCAATAAATGTTTATCATGAAACATTTTCTCTGTTTGTGGGTTTTCGGTCTCTACTTCAGTGTATGCTTTGTTGTGCTGGAGACTGCATTCAAAAATTTTATTAAGTTCAAATGGTATCTCATGGAATCTGCTCTAGAATGTGAAGGGTGTTATAGAACGAATTCAAACAAGAAATGCATTTTCTAAACACGTGTTCTTACTCCACTTACTTCCTTGGACAGGATTTTGCTCTCTGTTCCTCTTATTGTTTCCGGACAGCGATTGAGCTCAGGAGGTAGTCTTTCATGTCAGTTTCCTGTAACTAGTTCATATACATTATAGAATTTTCAAAAAGCTGAACGTGTGCAATTAATTCTAATGTGTCACTTTCGTGCATGTTTTTGTTTATTTGATGACTGTAGGAGGGCACTGCAAAATATGCGTACAGTAGCGGCTCTACGCTCAAGAAGAAGTCTTTCGCAAAGAGGCAGTCTTGGATGAAGGAGGTATGTAGGATTTGATTTGTGTTTTTAGGCTGATCTCTGCCATTTCTTGTTTGACATGAAGTTTCAAGTATTTACATCAGTTGTCAGATGCACAATAATATCCTATTGATTCATGTATAACAACCCCTATTCTTTTTTTATGTGATCATTCTGCGGAGTGAAAGATTTGTTCAGGTTTTTTAGTATTCAGTTGCGTTTTTGACTGAAAAGGTTCTCACGCTAGCAAATTGCCAGTTGTTTTGAGCTCCCTTTTTACTTGACCAATCCCCTTCTCCATTCAACCTTTCCATCCTTTGTACAGAAAAATGATCATTGCCCCCTCTCCGTAATTCTTTGGAAAGTTCATCCCACCATTCTTAAAGGGGGTGGGTCTCACTGTGGCAATGTTAGGTTATGTGAGACTCAAGCTGCTTTATTGGCAATTTTTTTTCCAGGGTGTTGTTCATGGCACTGTACCTTACTTAGGTACATTTCTTACTGATCTGATGATGATCGACACAGCACTTCCAGATGAAATTGAGGTAGGCTTCCAGTCATGTCTGCCATTCTTTGAAACAGATATATAGCGACCCATGTTGTCTCTGCCTATTTCAGAACTATCTTATTTGCCATTTGTTATTTTATTGGTTGGTTTTGTCTCTCATTGTCATGGACAGTTTTCCCGAACTCTGCATAGGGTGGGTGCATCACAACCTACAGGATGTATTCCTCAATTCTGTTAACCTATACTTCGTGTAGTGCTGCTCATGATATAAGTCATGTTGTTCCTTCATCGTTACGGCTTGCACTTTGCTTGTACTGAATGCTCGTGACAAGCCTAATATTGAGACAGTGACCTCCTGCCCAGATTCTTCTCATTCTGATACATGCATCGGCCCATGGAGTATAAAACCTCTCAATGTGGATTAAGCGGTCGCACATGGAAACTGGAGTAGTAAAAATTAAACTACCTGCCGCTGCAATCTGCATAGATATGCGCATCCGTTGTAACTCGTTCTTGTGTAGCCATTATAATGATTATCCAATCAAACTGCAAAGTTTGAGATGCCATGTGCGGATGAGTAGACACAACTTGCGAAAGTTTGGACAATCCTGAGAGTGAGTTCTCTTCTAACAACATCTACTGTAAGTTCCCTCTTGTTGACGATTATCACTAACCTCAGAACCTATTGCTTCCTGTTTACAGCAATTGCAAAAATTGTGAAATCTCAATCGTGATTAACTATCCTTTCACAATAAAAGGAAAAAGAAGCAGTTTTGTCAGAAAAAAGGTGGAGACTTTGCTTTTCAGAATTGCGGCCACAGAAGGAAGTGAAGAATACTGTACCTAATTTATTACAATGGTTTCCAGAGAGATTTTTTTGCCCTTGAATTAATTCCTGTTCTTTACAATTAATTAAATCTAAGAAAGTGCATGTGGTACATTTGTTGCCTCAATTTTTTTTTGTTCCCAAGGCAAAAAAGAAAAACCATGGTACATTTCCCAACGTAAAACAGACCTAATAAAATAAGAAAAAGATGCAACATTTAATTTACTTGTGATAGAATGGTGCTTACCTGTTCATTTATGAGCTATGCCAGTTAAACACTGCCATGTTACTATGCCTCAACTAATTCACTTCTTCTGGTGGTAGTTGGCCACTACTACTTGGCGCACCTGTATATGCCCTTACATTGGCACCCAAGATATTCAGTTAAGTGCCAAAATCCTGATACAGGCGCTGAACTGATGAAGTTCTGCAATGTTTTAGAATGGTCTGGCTCTGCTTCTTGCATTGGCACCGTGATTAGGAGCAGTTATTTTGACGTGATTTCATCCCTGCAAAAAAAGTGAAGATGAGTCGTTGATCATCTCGTACGAGTGCCTACTCCTAGAAGCAATTAACAGAGACTTTTCAGTCAAGTTTTGTAGTGTGGCTGCCTTAGGGTTGCTACTCTGAACCCAAATTTGTCTCCCAAGAATATTAAAAGTCTTCATTGTAAATGGCTATAAAATCTATGTATAGTATGATTTTTTTTTAAGTTGGACTGCCTGTGGGACTCCATTGAATTTTTTCCTTAAATATTTTTAATTATAATGCTGGCTGTCCGTGTGCGTCTTAAATTGCAACTAGATCATAAAATTTGACCTAGGGTAGTTAAAGCAATGCTTTACAATAGCTTATCTTTCAAGCAACCTTAATGTTTTGTTGCCACTTGGGTTTAAGGTCATCAGGTTATGTGCCGAAGCCTTTATGTCTTATTCTTCTGGTCAATCTGCCCGCTGTAAAACATGCACTGCAACTTCGATTTTAGGACTTAACCCTGTTTTATCACTCCTTTCTTTTGTGAATTTTAGTCATTTGACAGTTATTGACATTGCTCAGACTCAGAATGCAATTTACTCGGTTCTTACCGTGCAAATTAACCACATTTAACTCCAATTACTTTTCAAATCAAATACGGTACAGCTAACTTTTTTCAGTAGTAATACGCAAAGGCAGTCCAACTTCGAAAAATCGTACTATACTGCTCATAACATGGTCCCGATGAAGGAAAAGAACTTCTTAATTATAAAGCGCTTGAATACCGATGGACAACCAGGCATAATTAGCCGATGGAGTCTTACCTTAGGTTGAGAAAGGATCTCCCCCAAATATTAGTCTTGCTGTGGATGGCGGTCTTAATTTTCACATCAACAGCAATAACCGTTACATTCCAGAAGAACAGAAATATTGTTGCCAGCTCACTCTATGCAAACCGAATGCTGCTCATGTTCTCCTCGTGCTGCTGTTGTTTCAAACGCGGCAGTTACTACATTTTCTTGTCGTAAGATCGTAGATTTCATGCTAGCTATTCACTGTAAGTGCTCAGTATCACACTCGTGCTTGCTCGATGGTGCCATTTGCACTTAATGCTTTCCTGTACAAATTGCTTGACTTTGACAGAAAATATCTCTCAAGCGCACGCAGTCCCATTGACAATTTTATGGTTATAGTATACGTAACCAAATGAGAACGAGTAATGCAATTAAAAACACAAATTTCTTTCTACTGAGGAACATTCAATGTAAACTTTTTGTTCTGCAATTTGTGACAGATAGCTAGTCACCGCCATTATCGAATTAAAATCGCGGAATAAAAGGTTTATTTAACCATGTATTTGCTGAAATAGAACAAAAGTCCATATTAATTTACATGTGACTTGGGGGAAAATTGAAACTTTTGAGGCCATGCTTGAGACAAGCTGTTCTTTTGCTCTCTGAACGGACAGTTATGCCTCCTGTTCCATCAAATTATGATGGTCTGAACATACAGTAATGAACATTAAAGGAAGGGTAACGTCAAGAATGAAATTTTAGTACCTACCTGCCTAAGCAATAGAGCACATCAAAACATGAAAGTTGGCATTTATTTCATGGCCAAATCTTGAGTAGTTTTGGAGATATCAAGCCTCAAAGCTCAGCAGCTACCATCTTGATTTTCATGTCATCGGTGTACCATTGCTAAGCATTATCATTTCCTTAGTAATGCATTACGTATATTTAAATTGTATATTTTCTCAAACATATTTGACATATTATCCAGCTTTATGATAAAATGAAAGAAAAAATACTCTGAAGCAATTCAAGATTGAGTGCTTCGAGTACAAAGTTGAGATAATTTGAGTGGTACACAAGTGACATCATGCATAATTAAAGGCAAGATGGTAGCTGCTGAACTTTGGGTCTTGATATCTCCAAAACCACACAAGCTTTTGCCGTGAAATGAAAACTATATGCCATGTTTTGGTGTACTCTATCTACTGCTAGAATTTCATTTTTGACGTTACCCTTCCTTTAAAGGATCAGGATCTGCTAGGACTGTTGAAATTAAAAATTTTGAGATTATTTACGCAAAGTAAGAGCATTGCCACTAGGACTCTAAATCTCAAATATTTTGGCCATGAGCACTACCAGATGAAAGATATCTTCTTGTTAATGCTCAATTCTTGCATTTCATTATCCACCCTTAAATTCAGATCCTGGTCAAACCCTTATAATTAACATTTTCCAGAAAGCATAGTATTCTATGAAGATTGCGTTATAAAAGTATGCAACCCATTATGGTGATTGTTTTTATGTTGAATAGAACAAATTTTGTTTATAGTCTTAACATTTATTTTCAGACGCCTATCCGATACTGCCCCTTTAAAGCTCAGACAAGTCCTTCTGTTCGGTAATGTTTTCTGTGACCTTGCAGAGCATTTCAAAACGAAAGATCTTTCAGGCTGCGAATCAGGAGCTACAGCTGAGCTGGGATGTCATTTGTGTGCAAGATCTCCCTTACAACTCTCGCCCACAAGGAGCGGGCTGACACAACAAGATTACGAATGGAACAGATTGGCTTGCAGTATCCACGGGGTTTTATACATCCCTGCTCCACTTGACATGGATATTTGTCACAGATATATTTGACCTTCAGGTCCTCCTGTATGCTGAATTGAAAAGGTTTTTGTATTTTCTCTGAATAACTCAGACACCCAGTGACTGCACCACCAATGTTTATGTGGGGTGATAAATTGCTTTATACTGTGACCTGATAATCTGCAATATTTTCAATTGACTGCAATGGGATAAATGGTTTTAATTTTGCTTTGTTCTACTTGTTGAGATTGTTTGGGTTACGGAGGTTCCACTGTATTTGATCTTTTGTGGTTTTCTTGCAGGATGGCTTGATTAACTTCGAAAAACGAAGAAAGGTGAGATTTCTTTCTTATGTGACACGTAGATTCCGCAGTTTTTATTGATGATAAATATGGTGTTGCCCAAACCTTTGAAAATACAAGCAATCTAATTTTCTGCCTGGTTTACCAATGAACTGTTGGAGGCTCTGCTTTTGGTGGTATGTACACAAACAAGTATCTGAGGAGGCTTGGTCTCGGCAGAGGAAAACAAATTAGTAGTTTTTCTGGCTGCAAAGCTTACTCCTCTATCCATAGCCTGGGACAGGAATTTCTGAGGATTGGCAGACAAGGTAATCGAGTTGCAATTCAGCAGGATGCCCCATTAGCCCAAGGCCCAAAGCTTAGGGCCATAGGTTCAAATCCTACCTGGTCTGATGTTTAACATCGAATTTAGTTCTGCCTGGTTATGCGTTTACTAGAGTAGTGTGTCACTGATTCGTCACTCTATCCATTTGTCCTTCATATCTCCATGGAGTCAAGGGGGAAAGCTGTTATATGATCCCTTTCTAAAGAGAGGGCATTATACCTATGCTTCATTGTAGCTCAAAAGGTGAGTATTTTTGTACACACATTTGTGGGTTACTGTCAGAACGGTTTGCTCCATGGATGTTTTGTGCCGTGAAGCTGCATTTTCTCGATAAATAAAATATTGTCGTGTGCAAATTGAGTTTGTTCTGTAGCCATCAGCTCTGTGTTTAACTCTGCAAATTAAACTATGTAATCTTCTTTCTGCAGGAGTTTGAAATTGTTGTTCAAATCAAACTTCTTCAGCAAGCTGCAAAGAATTACAAGATTGACGCTGACCAGAAATTTTTTCAGTGGTTTAACTCTGTTCCCACGTATACAGAAAAAGAAGCGTAAGGGATTAAGCTTGTTTTTGCGAAGTTTGTTATACTGCATCTTATATTACTGTCCTGCTATTAGTGTTGTTAGCCAATATTGTTATCTTCACCAGCCTTCATCATTCTGTCATAGTTTTGTAGGAAGCCTTTGCTTCTGTTGCTGTTTCTTGCAGTGGATATGTGTGCATTCCATGTCTCCCGTGTCCTTTTCATGATCATTAAATGGTGAGAAGGACGCTCTTCTTTTAGCGGAGTGTTTAAAGCATCTTCTGCTTTAGGGTTCCGTAATATTCAAATCCGGTAAGGAGTGCCACTTGTCCCTACATTCAGAGCACTCTTGGACAAGAGGTATCTATTGTGTGACATAAGATAGTAAGCTGCAATGGCATTTTGTTTGTGCTTATGATCACTTATCAACCATACATTACGGAAGTTTTTCCTGCGTAGAGGTATCAGATCGTTTCATGCATGTTTCGTTAGCGTAGAAGTTGAAGTCTCTTAGTGGTGATATCTTATGCTAGAGTACATTTAGTAATAGAACTTCTTCCTATGAAGATCACTCATGCATTTTGTTTATGTCAGAGTGATCTCTGTAGGAAGAAGTTCTTTGGTTGATTAGAAGTTGAAGTGTTTCACACTAGTATCTTTTTGCTCAGTCCCGAAATTTTCAAGAAATTGAAAGGGGCATTATGTTGAATTCTTTCCTGGTTCAAGAATGATTAGATATGTCCACTTTTCCTACAATGCACGCATGCAGTCCATGGAAAATGTTATCATTTTCCTAAGATATGGTACACCCAGAATTTGCATTTTATGAAATTTATACCATTGCCTAATGAGATAAGCATTATAACTGGTGATAAGTGGAGTAGTTAGCTGGGATTGCGCTCTGTTTCACTTTTGACTCAAATGATATGACTGGAAACTGTTAGCAAGCGACTTGGCTTTGAGATATTGTTTTTAATTTAGGTGGATAGAGAAAGAACATAATTTCTTCAAGTTTTCCGTTTTTTAGATATCGAAAATCACTGGAGGTTGAACCAAGTAAACAGCGGAGCACGCCTGAACCTGAAAGGAAGGGATTTACTCTCAGGTAAAAACAATTAACTATCGCTTTGTCATTCCCATCCTTGAAATGCTTGTAGGATTTTTAATGTAACTTACCTCTGTTGTCCACAAGTTGCCCTGTTTCCTATATACTTTCTTGATGCTTCTCTGTGCTATAGAAAGTATGTGAAAACGCTTGTGCTTGTAAATCTGTTAGGTGGTTATAAATAAGTGCTAGAATAATCATGCCATAGTGCTTGCACGTTTGTTCTATTCATGCTGAGCATGTTTCCTTCACACTCATCAGTTGTGCTAATTAGTTACACATTCACACTGCACATGATCAATGCACTCATCTTTAGTGATGCTAATTGCTTCACTCCATTCATAATATGTGTTGTTTCACTGTTTTCAGGAGGTACTTGAGTGAGTCTGATGTGTTTGGAAAATCAAACAGTCTGTCAAGTTCCATAAGTATGCTGTCACTTGGGAATATTGGCACACTAAAGGTAAGACCAATCCTCATCCAGTACACACTTGCTGGTGGCTGCTCCTAACTAGGCACTTCAGTGCACTGATGTACATAGTGTCCATAGCCATGCTCTTTCTGGAGAATCATCTTCAGATGACTAGTGGCTCTTATTATACTTTCTGCTGATTTGTACTGCGAAGCTTAGGTAGAGTGTTGACAGGCAGTCTTTTGTGTTTTTTCCCATGGATATTAGTTGGAGCTGTACCTGCTGCTCTTGCTCTTGATAGCCTTAGAATTTTTTTGTTTCTATTTATTAGCCTACCCCACAAGATGTCGTAGCAGCTTTAGATCAACGTGATAGCCTGAAGCCTGATGATGATGTAAAACTTGATGAGAACGGTGTTATTGTTCGTGCATACCTCGAAGGAAAAGACGATGTCGTGTATAAATCCATTAAGGTTTGTTTGTTTTTGCCAGTGATTTGTACGTTTATGCCATTGCCTGTGTAGATATTGTTATCTGGAAAAAGAGTAAAGTGGGTGGCCAAGTTTAATGCTTTTGATGTTCAAGAATCATCGAATTTCATTTAATTTCTTTATTCCTACCACATTTTTCCACTCTAGATACACTGTCGTTTGGGAGAAATGAAATAATTTTCTGTGATTTTCAAATTTTTTATGTTCTTTTGGAGGAATATAGTCAAATTATTTGGTATATTCTCTCTCTCTTTTTCTTTGTATGAACATTGTTGAACTGTATTGAAATGTATTGGTGTTACAGATGTCCTTTTACAGTTTCTTCAACTTCACTTATTTTCTACGTTAAGGGAAGATTCGTGTGAATAGAAGCCTGTTTCTTGTCCTGTCTTTCAGTCCATTCCGTAGGCTCTTTCTTGCATAATTGTTGGATATTTTTTTCTAATTTATGGTGAGATTGTGGAGATATTCAACTCAACTTTCAAGTGGGGGAGATAGGGATAATTGTGGTTGTGTGGTTTGTCGGAAAATTGCTAATTTTGAACTTTTTCTGATATTGGTTGAAATCTGTTCATTTCTTTTTCTGATGGTCTTGGTAAAATTTTAGGGTTTGGTCTTATTTTAGCCCCATGTAGGCTCTCATTGTCAGAGAGGGCAGTTGACCTTTTCCAAATATGATACCCTTTTTACCTACATTGTTATTGGAGCCAAAAACATAGATTTTACTTTTTATTTGTTATTGATTTCACTCTAATGACAAGAAAGAATGCTAATTAATCAACACACTGTTCTATTGATAGCAATAGGAAAGGCCTCTAACATTGTTGTTTATCCTAGTGGATGCCATTTGAACCATCTTGGGGAGGCATGCTCTGTCTAGCTAGGTTAAGCCATAGATGTATGACATTTCCTTCTGCGTTTCCATTTTCTAGTAAAGTTTGTAGCAGAAATGTGATAGGAAGTGTGTATATTCATATTTTGTCTTCCTGATTTTTTTAAGTTCAATAAATGAAGTTTCAAAGTAACGGAAGTTGATGGACTCCTAACATATAAAGTATAATTTTGGGGGGATATTGTTGAAGTTGTCTAAAATTGGTCATTGTGTAAGCTTATTAAATTGTACATTTTTGTCTTTCTGATTTACCATGGAAGCAACGCTTTTATATGGTATCCTAAAATGTTTAAAAATGTCCCGTTTCTTCCTCGTGGCAAGTTATTACTATGATTTTGCGATGACTCACAGGCATAGCACCTTACTTAGGGTATAAGTTGCTTTGGTTGCTCGTCATTTTTTATGACATAAAGTAGCATTTATTGCTTGTTTTCAAAGAGGTTTTTATTTTATTGCTGAATTTTACATAGTGTAGGTTTTACATAGGGTAGGTATAGTGTTGGGGGTGACCAGAGATGTGTGTCCTGTCTGTACAGAGTTAATAGTGTGCACTACCTGTTCTATATTTTCTGGTTTATTTTCTTATTTCTGGTTGCAGGTATTGCCGTATCACCGTGCAATTGATGTTATCAACACAGCTCTCATCAAGTTTAAAAGTCAAGAAGATCCGCATGATTTCTCACTCTTTCAAGTTCTGCTTAACAAAAGTAAATTCATTATTTTCGTTTCTGTTAATTATGTAAATAATTTTTTGATTTCTATTCTGTGTTCATAAAGTTATCTTGTCAAGAAGTCTGTGCTACTGAGGTGTCTATGATATTGCTCTAGTTACTTACAGCTGCAATTTTAGAGGTCATCAGCTAACTGAAGGTCACTGGTTCAAGATCAACCCAATACGATGTTAAACATTATTTCAGATTTGTGCGTGCATTGCAGTGAGTATGTGAAAAGTACGTCTAAGAAGTAAATATATGCACCCTGTAGAACCATGTAGAAACCATGTAAGCAACTTGAAATGCAAAATCAGGGATGACTTCCTGTAGTTTCTGGCGAGATGGCATGTTGAGACCTATCCTCTAATTTTGTCTTGAGTTGTTCTTGATCTGAGTAACCTGGCTTTACATGAGCTTGTTCCTACAGTTTTGTAGAAGTCCTATAGTAGTGGAGTTGATCATTTTGTTCTTACTTGGTAGATATGTTGGAAGCCAGCATGACATGCTAGTTTTGGGTATACCCAGTCTTGAAGCAGAACGGAGTGGCCTTCTGACTGTCTTAGTTGAAAAAAAAATATTCACTTATAAATCACCTAGGCAGGTAATCTATGAAAAACAACATGAAAGCCTAGTTTAATTACTCATTTTTCATTTCTTAGAAAAAGTCCTTTTGAGAATATAGCTGCCTTTGCTCTATTTTTGCTTGGCCTTTTGGAGGTCCCATAACTCTTGTGGAGTAGAGGGGGGAGATGGCTCTGAGATCTATGTGTAGATGCACAATTATTGATCTATTTAAAAATTTGTTGCCTTTAGTAATCTTTAGAATAAAATGTCATTTTTGAAGTTATATTAGCAAATGATGTGGCAGAGGCTGCTAGTTATAGTTAACTTATGCTTGCAAGATTCCTTGAAAGTATGAAGTGCTGTCTGTGAATCATCTGTGAATGTTGCATTTTGCTTCACATGGTCAACTGAATTACATGATTTTTGCTGAACGTCCTGGTATCGTTGGTGCTTGCGTCACCTTAGCTGAGCATGGTTGTGTTTTTTTTCTTTACTTTTTAGAGAATCTTCATATCCCATTGCATTCAAATTTGTACTATGCATGCAGTAAAGGTAGAGACATGACATTTTTGTTGTCCAAGAGAAAGACTCC
>JAOBRC010955335.1:0-16502 GCA_027575255.1 Scolionema suvaense | reverse complement strand
GCAAAAAAGTTTGGCTGCTGCCTACACTGGAAGTGTTCTGCTTCAATCATTGGCCCTATTCATAATGAGATGCAAAAGGTTCCGCTACTGTGATTGGCTCTATCTACTACGAGAAAAAGAATATTCAGCTAGTGCATGAATAGGCCGGGAAAGGGTAGACTACCAAGCATGCGCAAGGTAACGTATAAATACTGAATGTTTGTTGCATGCATATAAGCCATGTTGCGATGGGGGCATGCACAGAATTGGACGTTTGTGAGTTACTGCCCCCCAAGTGTTTGACAATCTGCAGAGGTTGGGTCATCTCATCATATGCTTCGTGCGGGAGTTGCCAGTCCACGCTGGAGTGGAAAGTTAACCCCTCGGGGCTCAGGTTTGTGGTTCCTGCAGCAACGGCTGATCACCGTTGGCGTCCCACAGCATCTTCCCTGCCCATTCCCAAAGTAGACCTATGGCTTCCTGACGACTTTGATTTTGCCGTCATACTGCCGCCGGCCTGGAGGCCCATGATGGCAAAATTGTGCCGCCGTACATTTTGCTTAATTTACAGGGCTGAGTACGTTAGACTAAGGAATCACATACTGTACTACATGCAGGCTCCATTCTAGAATTTGAGGGCACGGTCCGAAACGCAGAAGAAAGGACAGACTTGAGTCATGTTCTCTCTGCAATACTGTTGAAATAAGCTTCATATGCACTTGGAAAAAAGAAGCAGTTTTCAGAGGATTCTGAGAAAGGCAACGTCCAATATTCAAACCCTTTTGCCTACAGAATAGAGCTTGACTTGTTGAGTAAAATCTTTACTGTTAACAGCGACTGCTAAAATTCCTATACGTAACAAAACTGGCTGCAAAACATCTCGATTAAGCATGAGCCTGATAAGTAGGTCCTTGGCTAAAGACATTATAACAATCATGAACAAGGTGTTAAATAGATGTTTGCTAAAATAGTGTTTTGTTTCCTCTGCAAATCCACTATTTTCAGCCCGCAATTTTCGTCACGCTTGTTGCCATTTTGGAGCTTTCGCAGCTCAGAAAGAAGGTCTGGACTTCAAAATTGCAGGTAGTCAATGGCGCCCAAACTACTCTGCGAAATCAAGACAATTGCTCTAAAAACGAAAGCATACATATAATTATCTTCCCTTTCTGCTCGCTTGTTGTGCACGCTATATAGAAGCTACCACTACAGTAAAAAATAATTCCAACATGCTATCAGCAACAATACTTTCCTGTCTAAACTACTCTGCACCCAGTAGCATGAGTGACTTCTGGACCCATTCACCAAGCTACAAAGAACTAAGAAAAGCATTGTCCCACCTATCCCGAAATCATCATGGAACCAATTAATGAGTACCTCCTTTTGTAGTAAAATGTCTGAAGGTAGTGTCCAATTTCCACTATCGATACATTGCTGCTGGTACTATGTAATTTGTATCTAGCTTCCATTGGAAGTTGATTCTTGCTGGTTTAAACTAGATTACACCAGGAAAAACTCATTGGAATTCATTCAACTGACATGAACATTGGTGTAGATGTTACGTGTTTCTGGAGGTATAGTGGATAGAAGCTATTTGTTCACGCCTGCACTTGAACGTAGGCATGGATGTAAAGTATGGACTAAATGAGGTAAATATAGCAGCAATTCAACGATATTTATTTTATGAACCAGCAAAATCAGAGAGAGTAGAAAGCCTCTCACAGAATAATAAACCCATACAATGTTACACCTGCATACATAGTACGCAGAGGCTTTCAACGTCCGCATTTATAATTACCCCCCCCTTCAGACCAACCCACTATTAAAATTAGTCCTTGTAAGCCCCATTTTACCAATGCCCCTTTTTGTATAAGAAACAGAAAATTTGAGCTGAGACATAATTTTTTTTCTGGTTTTCAGCCTCTTTTGTTCTCCATTGTTCTAATGTCACATGACAATTCTGAAGTGTAGCCATCTCTAACATAGAACTGTTTTCTATGTAAACGAACCATCTATCAGGACAAAGAGTTATTGATGCTTGACTTCATCCTGGTATAGTCTTTACCTTTATCACAAAATTTGATCGTCTTGACTGTAAATTAACGTTGCTGTTCTTAACTTTCGTGATGAAGTGCAGTCACGCAATCTTCTTAACTAAATTGTTCTTTTGTTCTTATATAATTGTTCTTATGTAAAAAAGAGTGTAATTCTGAAACATGGATTAGAAAACAAATTGTATAGCCAACATAAACCAATGGAAGTATTTGATAGAAACGATAAGAAAGAAAAATGACATGGGTATGATTTTAAGAGAGTTTTAGCTGTATCCAACAGGCAAAGTGAGCATAACAGCAAGATCTGAATATGTGTACATATAATTATACTGCAATGCCAAACAGAACAGGGGGGATTTTTTTATCATCCTCATTCATACTGGTACCCACCCATTATGGTCTACCCCTAACCAGAAGGAGAATTTTCTCTTATCCCTCTGCCACTATGGCAATTTTCCAGAAGGTCCTACCCCTGAGGGGTATATACTACTGACCAGACAATTATAACGCTAGCAAAAAAGACAATAGGAAACACAACACCAAAGCATTTTTGTAATAGACAGCATCGACAAAAACTTTTTTTATCTCCCTATAATGGATGACGTCATGTATACCAAAAGAAACACAGGAGCTTTTTTCCATTGTGCGTGTTTAGGTTTAGTATCTACAGCATATTCAGGCTGGGGAGGGGGAGGGGGGGAGAGATCAGGCCCGGGAAACTTTCGAACAATTGTCACAGGTGAACATGAATATGAAATGATTTTTGGCCAAAATTTACCGTTGGGGTGTATCAGTCCATCATTGCGAGGTACCCAGCCTAAATTTGAACCGTTTTCTGCAGATTCTTCCAATTAGCTGAAAATTTTGCGTTGGACATGATTCTTTTACAGTACTCTTTTATGAAGAGATGTTAAATACAATTACAAATACACAAAAATAGTAGTCATAACCTACTTCGGTGGCTGAAAATTGCAATCTTTATGAAAATTGACCACAATTATGGTGTCACCGTACACTTTCGTGGCGTCAGCTAAATAATTGGGGCGCCAAAATTATTATGACACCATTTGATACAACTAAGATAGATGCATCTTCATGCCAAAGGTTTTTGTTAGATCTTGCTTAGTTACAAAGATATGGTGAGTGGCGTGATCGCCCTTGGTCGTACAAAGTTTTGAAATGCCCCAGCCTGAATAGAGTTACCACAATTATCTGAATGAGCCCCGGGGCGCTCAGTAAATTTTCTACCTTTCAGAGGGAGCGCTCATTTGAGGGGGGCGCTCCTTCAGGCCGGGGCGCTCACTACAAAAAATGCAAACTAGTAACTAATTATAGTAAACATACTAAACAAAATACACTGACTAAAGCTCTCTATGTCTATATCCCCTTCTTCATTCTTGTTCTGTTTTAGTAAACTCCTTTATTACAAAAATTAAAAAAAAACATCTGACTGAAGATAATTCTTCCCATGTTCTTCATTACTATAAACTATCTGAGTGAGCACCTATGCCCATCACACATTACAAGTTTCCAAATGAGCGCCCCCTCCTGGTGAGGGAGGTGCTCATTTAAGCCGGGGCGCTCATTAAATTTCTCAGTTGTCAAAAGGGGCGCTCATTTGAGGGGGGCGCTCATTTAAGCCAGGGCACTCTTTCAGATAATTACGGTAAGGCGCATGCAACTGATATCTAACAGGTCACAACAAGAAAACCCAAAAAATAAATCTGGGGTTGCCCATATTTTTTTCCGCACACCTCTCATCTATCACCTAGCGCACAATTGACTTTAGGGACTATAAGCTCCTCCCAGAAGGCGAGACATGTTTAATTTTTTGCTGACTGCCAAGCAATTGCTACATGAACAATATATACCAATAAGTGAGTAAAAGAACTATTTTACGAGCTAGGAAATAAGTATCAAAGTGGGCATGCTTCTAACAGAACCTTTTAGAGCTTGCTCACCACAAGCGCTGAGTATGCAAATGAGCCTGATGCATTATTGCCATGCTGGTAAGCTCAGGCTTGCTGCATGGCTTATAGTCTATCCAGTGCATAGAAAAGTGTTTTTTTGGTAGGGGAGAGCAGCAGAAAATGTAAATTTCAATCAAATCGGCAATGATTAGTGGAATTCAAGTAGTCTTATTGAAATCGCCTAATCCAATTAGTTGCCACATGGTGACAGTCAATATTCATCGTAAGCTCCACGTGGCTCCAAATCAGAGAAAAATTCATGTACTCTAGAGATATGCAATGTAAAGATGTTGTATTGATGCCAATATGATCAGTTCTTTTTAGCCTGAATTGCAGACTGCAGCATGGCATTTTAGTTACAAATATACCTAGTATATAACAAATTACTTTTTGCCCAATCAGAAGATAGGAAGACCTGCTTTCATCTGATTAGACACAACAGATTTTACATGAAGCCAAAAACTAATCGACAGCAAAGATCATAGAGCTAGAGGAGTTTCATTCAAGAACAATACCCAGCCGTTAAACAGTGATCAAAAGCTGTATCAGATGCATGCTATAGCCAAGATTTTATGACTTAAATTTCCTTGAGAGCATATACATACCTCTTTTAATATCATTGACAGCATATTTATGTTTTTCAGTCATTTGGATAACAGAAGCATGAGCAATTCTTCTCACAAGAGGCCAATAGCCTTTCCTCGTATCACGGAGCCTAAAAAAACAAAGATCCAGTAAACATTAACTTCATTGAATGTTTCTTATGAGACAAGTTGCTCATAGATTTACAGACTAGAAATTAGTACAGCAACTAATAACAATACAACAAAATAAACAAGTCACAGAACTAGTCGGTTCCTGCAAATCTAATAACCAGCAGAGAAATTCTATGCTTAAAACAATTATAATGGTCTGCACAGATCTACTATTATGGTGACCTACTGCAGAACACGACTTGCACAGATCTTGAAACACCTTAGCATATTTATAAGTGGAAGATTTTGGACGCGGACGCACGAAACAAGGGTTTTCCAAAATGCCGCGCATAGTTCATAAAAGACAGGCAAGTGTTCCCAGACATGACAGATGAATCATACCATATAAGCAATGTTCCCTTCATAATTCACACCAAAAATTACACCAAGCTGATGGAGGGATCTTAAAATATTTTGGAAAAGCTGTAAAGTCAGCAAATTTTGGGAGTAAATAGCAAAGATGTCCCTGAGATTTACGCATGGTTCATGACACAACAACTACACACAGAATAGGTACCACTAAACGCCGTGCTGGCACTATGTTAGGCTTGTTACATGGCAATTTGCTGACCATTTGCTGGCAATTTGCAAAATGCACACTAACAACCATGTTTCATGCTCTGCAACCACGCAAAGATAGTTTCAATTTGGAGCCAGTACCCACAAGATGACCAATCAAAATAGTTGTGTTCAATCTGGTCAATTAGCTTTGATTAATCATCGTTGGTTTCATAGAAACCTGCATTTTCTGCAGTTCTTCCATACCAAATGAAAGACATCTTACATACATTATAGACAGTAAGCCATGCAGCAAGCTGAGCTTGCCAGTATGGCAATTGCTCTGAAGTTTCACACCCCAAGGTACACAATAACAAAGGAATGGATCTTGAAATATTTTTGAAAAAAACAGGTGTCTATGTCACTAGGCAGCTGCATTCAAGAAGTTTAAGTGAAGAAGAGTGATAACCTCCCAATATAGCTAGCATGCAAACAGGTGATCATTTTTCCTTCTCCACTCAAAACAACATAGCTGCAACTTTGGAAAAATTACATTGATACATGCACAAAACACAGTGTTGTCCACCTCCGAAGCAAAGGGCTACTGATATCATCAGACTGCATCTCGACTTAACAGCCTCGGCATAGGAGAGGAATCTCCAAAGGAGGAATCCTAAACTGTTCCACAAACCCATTGCACTGGCTTCACTTGCATGCTCTTTCTGTTACCTCATTCTATGTTCGCTAATTACGGCATAGCGAGAGCATTAACATTTGATGCACACTGGTGCCAATCATGAGGTTATGATCGAAAAAAGTGACACAAACTGCAAATAATTAACGAAGTTTCAAAATTTTCAAGATTTTCAAAATTTCAAAAACGAACATTCAAAGCTTAGTTGAGCAGACTCTGTGAGAACTTAGCTTGGTTCAAGCTGAGGTTCCGAGCAGGGTAGTAGAATCCATACCAGACAACACCACTCCACGCACTCTCCTCCCCAGTATGCTTTTTGAAAACAGGTATTACTTTGCACAGTCCGAAGGGCTGAGAATTGCCGACAGTTTCACAAAAGTATCTATCTTGCAATAAAACAAATTTGGTGCTAGTATCTATCAACGGTAGTTCGAGAGATATCAAAATATTAACACTCATTGAAGAGTTACCACTGCAATGATTACCACTCTCTGAATAATTCCCTGTAACAAGCATATGAACTATGCCAGGGACATTTTTAATAATGCTTTGAGATGTTTTTCTGTATTTCTATCGAGCTTGGTGATTCTTGCACCTTCTGCACCAAAGTTAGTAGGGGGCAGACTCAACTCCTGGCTACATATCCTTCTTGACTACTCCCTGTATCAGCCTCTTCAAGAACTTTTTTGCCACTTGATAACATATCTGAATAACATATATGAGCAATTCATTTGGCCATACATCTTACAGAGCTCTGGTACTCTCTCTTCTCAGTGATGACCGAGGTTACTACAATTATGATAAAATGGTCCAATAATTGATTCGCGCCTTGCGCTGTGCGAATCTTTGAAATGAGCTTCGTTGGCATGAAAACCAAAAAGGTAGGTCGTATGTCTTGGTGATCGTGCATCGTTATGAGCTTGTATGTTGAAGTCGAATGCAGTTATTTTGGAAACTATAATAGTTTGTATTAACCGAAGCCCTTTGACTTTCAGTGGGAAGCACAGCACGGTCTGCAGTCGGTCCAGATAATCTGGGCACTACTTCAAATCGATCCAATTATATTTTTGTGACAAGTATTGTCAACTGTGCCTGGATTCTCACGGCAAATCAGGCATAAAATACGTATGCATTGTCTTGCAAACCAATGACAGCAGCCCAAGAACAGTCAGAAACAGTTAACCTGGGTATAATGTTTAACAGTTACTCCCTTCATTTCGCACTTTTGTTTCTCGTTCATGAGCAGAAGTTCAACTGAAAACTTACTAGGGATATCTGAAACTTGCCGTTAAACAAAGAACATTTTACCAACTACAAATAATCAAAAAGTGTTTGTTGAATCATTTAAACACAGTTAATAGAATTCCCTATAGCATTTATAGGATTCTATTAACTATATTTTAAATGAGTGGCGTTTATGACCCAGGGCTCAAAAAATAGGCGTACATGCGTATGATCGTACAGGTAAAAGTACACTTCGTACACCGGAAATTTACTTTTAAGTACGACTCGTACAGTCAAACTGCTGTTCCCTCAAAATAGCTTCATTTATTTCATTTTTCAACAACCTTTTTACTCGTTTTATTGGCCTTTCGTTGCATCGGCAAGCTATTCGTAACAAATTTATTATTCACTGCTACTTTTTCTTCCATCTACGTCAGATGATCTAGCGTGATAAACCAACTCATTACGTCAGATGATCTAGTGTGATAAACAAACTCGTTGCATCAGATGATCTAGCGTGATAAACAAACTCATTGCATCAGGCGGGATGCTTTGTGAAATCGAATGAAATTGAACATGGACTCATTAGTGAAGGTGGAGTTGGCCTGCACAAGTGTCAGATGAAACCATTGTCGCACAGTCTGATCGCTATTCACACTATAAGTACGTGCAGAGGGAAGTAGAATTTCAGTCTTTACGCTAATGCTTTGTTTACGCTTCGTTCACGTGGATAAGTATACGGGTTCACGTGTTGTGTAGGAAAGAACCGTGCTAGCATCCCACGAGAAACCGTGGCGACTATACATAGGACCATGCCTTTATTTTATCGGAGAGTTGGAGATGGAGCTGGTCGAGTACGGCCATGCTCGTATTATGGTAGGGATCCAAGCATTCCCCGTAGTTAGATATCAGTAGTTGTGAACGGTTTTTAAACGAGAAAAGACAGACTGGCTCTTGTACATCTTGTGTATTTTTCGGACTTGGTCACAACACATGAGTTAAAACGTTCCCCGATTGTGAGGTCTTTGAGCGATTGTGAGATCTCTCCACTGCTTACGACATCGTACCGATGGTAAAAAAAATTTTTTGAGCCCTGTAACCCTCATCTAAACACAGCAAGGAATCATGTCGAACTACACTTCAGCGTAAGCGTGTTCTCCTGAGAAGTTTGTTTCCGTTGGAGCATCGGAGTGAAGATGATTGATGGAAGAAGCAGTATTTATTTATTTGCGGCATAGATTGCCATTTGAGTGTGTGAAACAGAGCTTTTGTGGAAGTGCCTACTTACTGTTGGATAGTTCTGCTACTGCTTGAGGCTCTGTTGCTCATAGGAAGAAGGAATTTGTGTATTTTTCACGTGAAGATTGAATGAGGAGGCCCTTGTTGTTCTCCGCTGCAGCTCCTATAGCTAGCTATGTTGCTTCTAATTCAAAACTTGGGGTTCTCCAGCATGGAAGGTAATGTTATGCTTGTGCGATTTTGTGCTCATATCTCAAAAAATGTGATACGTGAGTATTGCTAGACTGGTTTCTGTTAGAAGTGTGGACTCATTAACCTCGCCAAGTGGTTCCCCCTTCCCCACGCTTAATTCACTTAGACAAGGCTACCCTGGGACCAGAGTTTCCATTCCTCTATACTGGAGCTTTTGGCACTAACCGTGTGGAGGAAATTCTAGCACAGGATCAGGACAGGTGTCCCCTATGCGTAGAAAGAGCCGATGGTTCCAGGGTAAGATAAGGCCAGCCAGGTTGGTGTGCCTCGAACTGATACAGTATCTATATGAAAAGAACCGACACTTTCGAGCTCGATTTTGAATTTGCGAAATGACCAACGCGAGAATCTTGAAGGCGTAAGCCTTACCTCTTGTTGAATATTTCTTTGGGCACTAATTATAAATAAAATAATACGAAGTTCTACTATTTTACTGATTCTACATATTTCCCCTGCAGACCAATGAAGCATCATCAACAGAATACAACTGCTACATTAATTCAGATGCATTTACGTTTACTTAGTACTGCTGTGAGAAAGGTGCTATCATCTTTTAAACGCAAAACATTATGTAAAAAGCAATAATTGAAGGGGAACAATGACCATAAAAGAAACTTTTATAGATAATCAACCTCATGTAAACATAAAGCACAGTTTCAATTTCACAATGAAAGTTTGCATAGTTTTGGAGATATTCAGCCTATGCCAAACAAGTACTAAATAAAAGCTTGCGATTGTTCTTCACACTGAACGGTTGGTCTCTGCGCTCAAATAACGAAAGGCCTGCTATGCTAAGGAGGAAATTCAATATTATCCACAAACACAGGGCCGAAATAATATGTGGTACCAACAAGGGATTTGATCTCTCCACATTTGAGGCTGCAAAGCAGCACACCATCACATTGACTTCAATTGTTCAAAAAGTCCAGTAAACCACATTCTTCAGCTCCTCAGTTTACGTAATAGGAAAACCAGCACACTGTTCTTGATTTAAAAATATCTAAAATATCTCCACTCAAATATGCCATCATGGCATATTCTAGGGTAGTAAGACAGCATGCAGGTTCTGTTCTATAAGGGCAATATTGACACTAATAGGTCACAAAATTGCACAAATAATGGGGCATTTTACAGTAAAAGGACATCATTTCAACTAATTTCTGAAGGTATTGCGTGCCATAATCGCATGCAAATCAAAGCTGGAATATGCCATGCGTATTCCCTTGATACTACAGTGAGCCGACAAGCCAGCACACTAAGAACTGGGTTCAAGAAAAAAATACAAATAAGTTGCACACAATACACACATGTTCAGTCAGGAAATTAAAGTAGTTTACTTCATTTACAGAGGATGCAACATGCCCACAGACCCAAAACTACCTAACAATCCAAAAGATCTCAGTGTCACAGGTACCCAAAAGCTATCCAAGCTAATTTGAGCTACGAAAATTCCCTTTGAGTCATAAAGTTACATTTCAAAACAAGAGACGAGCAAAGAAAACCCAGTAAAAGGCGCCATGCACACAAAAGCCAATCCAGGACAAAAGGAAGTCCAAAGACTAATGTAACATGATGCCTTCTGTGAAATATGCAAAAGGGGCATTGAGTTCTTCCTATATGGACTACTATAATTTCTCTATTGTTACATTGAACTGCTATCTGGTATTGCTGATAAGTCATACACTTCTCAGAGGCTCTGCATGTATGACTGTATAGTTGAATGTGTGTTGCTATGTTTCTATGACTATGGTTAATCTGTTTTATAGAGTAGTTGAGTTTTATGGAACGTGTGACCACCGGAGTCCCTGAGCGCAGATCACAGAGGAAAAGAAGTAGTTTGTGAGTACAAATTATCTACTTTCTTGGCTGCACGTTCTTCTCATGCACAAATTGGACAATCATTCTCAAGCAAAATTATTTATCCTGCTGAGATTGGCGAGACAAACTGAAAAAACAACAACAAAAGAAGGCATATGAACAAACAAACAAACAAAAAATCAATAAAATGGAAAGAAAAAAAAACAAATACAGTTGGAACTCCATAAGAAAATCAAACAATTGAGTTATGAAAAAAATCGAATTTGATTTTGATGACAAACAATACAAATAAAGGATCGTGATAAAAAATAGTGTGACATTTCAAAAATGGCTAAAAAGTGAATATTGGTCATAACTTTTATTGATTTTATCAAAACCCAAAGAAATTTTGAGAGCATAATGGTTATTGGATCTTGAGCAGTTTAAATTTTTAAATGATGATCATCATTAGAAAAAAGGTTATTCAAATTTAATGCCACAAAAGCAGGGGGAGGGGGCTAATTTTTTATCATCATTTTTTAAAATTCCGGCTCCATCACTTTTCCTCAATTACGGACTGTCACCTTCCCACCAAATTTCAGAAAAATTCATTGAGCGGTTATCCGGGAAATACGTTGGTGATGGACGGAAGGACGGAAGGACGGACGGACAGACCTCATTTTATAGGACTCTTCCGCAAAAGCGGGAGTCCAACAAGACAAAAACAGAGACAATGAAACTACTCGAGACGATCAGACGAACATAGAAGTAAAACTATGAGCAACTGTCAGAAATACTAGACTGTTACGCAAGATGTCCAAGACAAGAAATAAACACAATCAGGGCATATTCTAGAGGGGCATGCATTCGATTTCCAGAAAAAGAGCAGCTTTTTTAATGTTTTTCAAAGGATCCTATTGTTTTCTACCTCGAGGGGCAGCCTGCTGAGTTCGATAGTCAATAGCAACATGGGGCTAAAATAAGCCCTGACAATTCGAAAAGCAGCACTGCATAATGGCTGAATCAATGGAGTGGGTTGTTACACAAAGTAATGCTTCATCAACTGTCACAAACAACCAACTGCACATTTTTACTATGATCATGGCCTAGCATTAATAAGAGCCGAAATGCCAGGACTACTTGTTTATTTCTTGTCGTGGATATCTTGCATAATATTTTTCCAAGATGTTATACTTTGGATTTGCCTCTGTCCTGCATTTTTTAAAATTGTCTGCTGGCAATGGCCAGTAAAACAACTGTACAGAAAACAGAGGTAAAGTTGATTCAATTCGTTATTTCGGGGTTTGGACACAAAGGGAAAAGGACCTCAGTCCTTGTGCGGCAGAAAAGTACGGAAAGCTATTTCCTTTACATCTTTAACTATCAGAAAAATCTGAGCAAGATAACAAAACTGACTTCTACAGAACTGAAAACATTTTTACGACCACAGAGAAACTAACAAATTATGAGAAGTCGTTTCTTAGGCTTAGCTGAATTCGTAGCAACGATAAAAGGGATATTTGCAAATCTTCTGCTCCAACAACAACAATGGCTCGCAGAAATTGATATTTCCAAGACCAAGTCCTAGAGAAAGAACGAAGCTAAACCTAACACCCAGAATCAGCGGAAACTACGCAAAGGAACTATGACATGCCACAGCTCACCTTAAAACCATCAGATCTTAAACATGGCTTATGTCCAAATCAAGACACCACAAAAAAGGACCAGTTCTGGCCAAAATACAGCCACGCCAAAGGTCGAAAATATCTCTTTCAGATTACACACAATGATACATAATAGAACTAAAATTACCATTCAGCTTCATGTCAAAAATAGCAAAAAATAATGAAGGACTGAAAAGGTGATTTTCGATAATGCTAAAGAGTTCTCTTAGATATGTCACATTGCCCATGCCATGTTCGATTAACACAAAAACAAAAACTAGAAAAGGTAGAGCTTGTATCATCCAACACTTTTTGAACAAGCGTTATGAACAAACCTTTCAGGTCAAATTTGTTGTATGCATCCAATTCAGCTTAAAATGTTTTACTTAATACCAAGACGTATTTCAACATTTTAATTTTTGCTCTTGTTCCTCTTTTTCCATTATTTGTCGAACTTTAAAAGCCTTATCTCTTGCTTTTGAGCGCATCTTGCATTTCTATAAGGATAAGTTTTGTCAAGATCTTTTGGACTCTTGAATTCAACAAAAAAAGCAAACAACTGAAAATCAGTATCTTCTGCTGTTTTTTAAGCTCGCATGCGCCTCTAACAGGGTACCCATACTCTCAACACTTACTGCTAACAAATATCTAATGCATCATATAGATTCATTTTATTTGCAGATAACTTTAGTGCCTAAGAAGTAGAAATCTTTTACAAAAGCAAACGTAGAAAAAGCTGTTCTGGAAATTTGTAAAATCAACCCAGGAATTTTTTCATAATTTTGGAACATCAAGGAAGTCTGGCATATCTGCATACAATGCTACGGTATTTGGTAATTTACCATGTACAATACGGTAATTTTCTATTACCTTGTTCGCCCTTGGCTGCTGAGCCAGAATTGGTTAAGCATTTGGGAATGAACGTAAAAAGATTTGGCATATAAAGGGCCAACAGCGCAGTTAGGGTGGTAATCAGTAAAAACGTTTTGATGATGACTTCCAAAGGAACAACAAAAAATGAACAGGATGATGCACTTTTGCATTGAAACTCTGAGTTGATTCATACTTACCCAAAGCTAAAGGTCAGATCCAAAAAATTTAACAAGTTTCTGAAGTGAGGGTTGCTTTTTACAATTGAGTATGGACCCTCAAGTCCTGTGGATTCAGATGGGCCACTTCTACTCGAGCTGCCAGAAGAAATGCTGGATGTCCGTATCTTAGAAGTCCATTCAGCATCTTGACATTGCAACTACAAAAAAACAAAACAAAACCAAAACAAGCGAGTCAAAATAGAAACCACATGAATGAATGAAAACACAGACAGAAGAATACAAGGAGAAAGATGGAATTTTTGTCTGAATCATCATAAAAACCTATAACCACAAGAATGCCTTATTCGTAAGAATCTGTAATACAAAGATTAAAAATATGAGGAAGAGTCCTAAAAAATATCACTCAGGCATTATGCATTCAAAAAGAAATATACACAGGGGGCTCGTGACTAACATCCTGCACACAAACCCTTACTTTGTTCTACAATATTACATCTATTCATGATGAAGAAGGCACAAAGCACTACGTCTGATGAGCAACTCAAACAAAAGGTCTGCAATGTATTAAAGAGTTATACTGCTCCAGAGAGGGCAAAAAACTGTTTCAACAATTCTCTCCCATTTGCAGGGGTTGGTCCGTTGATGGACAAGACATTAAGAGCTCTAATAGCTCTCATAGAAATGTAGCCAAATTGCATAGTGTGCAGAGGGGTGAATCCCCCCTTCTTGGTCAATCCTCCCCTTTCTGGCATCCCCACCCTTTCTAAAAGTTGTCGAAGCCCCCTTCCTTCCCGGCGACCAGCACATATTAACGCACACGCGCAACCTGTTTCAGGCATTCATGCATGCAACTTCGATACTTATAAGTAAAGGTTTTCCTGAAGAATATAGTATTTCCTGGTCAAGGATGCAAAGTAATCAAAGCAAATAAAACACAATTTATAATTATTATTAGTGAGTTTCATGCAAGAACTAGACAACTGATAAATTGTACCATATCATAGCACTGATCTTTCAATTGTCTTAATGATGAAAATCTAGCACGAGCATTACACTGCAACCATTTCTTCTTTAGCAATCATCCTCACCCTTTTTACCTAATCCTCCCCCCTTTCTTAAAAGGGGGGAGGGGGTCACACTATGAATTGAACTGCTCCAAAATACTATAAACGATCATGAAGAGAGGTTGCCTCAGAAATGATGTTGACAGGACTGTCAGTAGTCTGTTAATGTGAACCACATGCGTCTATATATTTTACATGATAAATAGTGCATGGTAAATACCTGTGTATCAAGACTTGCCACACTCATAGTAGCTTTAACACATACAACAATCAAAAGTGAAACAGAGCTCATCAATAGAATATATACAATGATGAATTTTGATCTTTATTTGAGGTAAAAAGCTTCAGTCACTGTTCTAAAATCTTGCTTCAGAGTTTGAATAATTTATGCGCTCTTCACTACTAGATTCACATTAACCTATGACATCACATATGATCATCGCTAGGGATAATTTCAATCAAACATGTTCACCTGTACTTAGATCAAGACAGTTCGATAACAAATGTTTAATAATTTCATTGGTCATAACCCATGTCATACATATAATCACTGTGTCTAAAAAAGATTGAAGAAACTTTGTCACTGTAAAGGCGTGTACTATGTGAACCGGAGAAGCTTTGTACACAACATCAAGATCAAAGTTTATGAATTTGAAATTCATAGATTAATTAGACCTTCAACTATATATGACAATTTTCTTTTTGACCCTTGTATGCTTTAAGCACGTTTTATGGGCCAAACACTCAGTGTTACATAGACGTATACACCAAAACTATAAAAATTCATATTTATAGAAAAAAACATACATAACGCACACTACTACCGACTTCATGCATAACATTCAGAACCATACAAGACAAAAAGAACCCTCCCCTCACCCCCCCCTGCCCCACACAGACACACACAAACATAGGCACATACAAAAATGCAAAAAGAAAACAAAAATAGGTAAAACCTTAGAGAGAAAAACAAAGACAAAAGAAGCTACACAACACACGCAACACACCAAACTAAACCCACTGCGCCACGATGTGTCACAATTGAAGATATGTGCTTATTCCTCCATGTGAGACAGAAAGAAATGTAAGAAGAGCCCTTGTTCAAATTTGAAGGGCAAGGCACTGTTATGGGCGCATCATTGCATATTTAGCAATTGGCTACTATTGAAACACCACACATAGGCCCACCAGCTCCCATCTTGAGCATTACCAGTGGGATATATACAGGCCACCAGGTAGTAGCCGACATCAAAGGAGACCTGCACATCTGCAAGCACAGAAAGATGAACAGGCACACAACACTCTATTTCACTGATTTGCCATATCATAGTGTGAACCCCCCCCCCCCACCCCTATAAGAAGGGGGATGAACTTTCCAAAAGATTGCAAAAAGGGGGGATTATGTAGAAAGGGTAGAAAAGATTGCTAAAGAAGAAGCGGTTGCAGTGTAATGCTCATGCTGGATTTTCATCATTAAGACAATCATTGGATCAGTGTTGATATGGTATAATTTATCACTTGTCTAGTTCTTGCATGAAACCCACTAAAAATAGTTCTAAATTGTGTTTCAAGTGCCTTGAGTACATAGCATCCTTGCCCAGGAAATACCGTATTCTTCAGGAAAATCTTTGCTTACAAGAATCAAAGTTGAATGTATTAATGTCTGAAACAGGTTGCGCATGTGCTGGTTACCTTTGGGTTTGACAATATTTAGAAAGGGAGGGGAAGCCAGAAAGGGAAGGGGCATTGATCAAAAAGGGGGGGATTCAACCCCTCCCCACAATATGCATATGCAATCAGACATTTGTCAGCATGGAGAATTAGAAAGCTGATCTTGCCCAGATAAGTGCTGTTTTCTTTTCTATCAGGAACTTGGCAACTGCAATGAGGACAGAGGATCGGAAAGTGATGAATCATTTTTATGTATTTGGGAAACCCTCAAAATAGCCATTTTGAAGAAAAAACTACCACTCCCAAGCTGAACAAGATTTTTTGCAGATATGGCACATGGTTCATAACATGCGCATGATCCCCCGTAGAATCAAACCAAAAGTGACAAAAAGCGGACAAAACATTATACAATAAATTGGGAAAAACTACGAAAATAGCCAATGTTGGACATCAATTGCCACCCACAAGCAAAACGAGCTTTTCCTCCAGACATGGCACATAGTTCATAACATAAGCAGAGTTGCCCCTAAGAATTACACCAATAATTCCAAAAAACTGACGGACTGTGTCTGAAATATTTGGAAAAAATCAT
>JAOBRC010954224.1:0-16505 GCA_027575255.1 Scolionema suvaense | reverse complement strand
AAAATCTGGAAAAATTCCGACACCGTTTAGGAGGAATGACATGTACGTTTCACCTAAAGTTGGTTTGATGAAAAATATTGAGCATAGGGGGACTTAAAGCTCTGCGAAAGGCTGTGACCAAAATTTCAAAGATTTCTTTTGTTTACAGGCAGCAGGTGGCAACTATGAATTGTATTCATGAACACCCAGAACTAGACTGCGTTTTAGGCATATGCTATCTCTCTTGCAGCCAAGTTTCTCTCCCTCGCTATAGCAAGTATGTACATGTGATCGGGCATATGCAATCATAATATGGAATTCCAATCCTCATAACTGTAGCTAAAGAGAGCATTAATTACATACCAGCCTAAAAGGTCTGGGACAAGCAAGCAGGTCGGTGTGCCGGGGATGCACTATGCCGACTTCTTCAGTTAACTATCAGTATGTATCTGCTTATCATGCAGCAAGTTTCATACCTGTCAAAAGGGCTTCAACCCATATACTTTGTGTTACTTCATACAAAATACAAGAGGATTTATTGACATACTTGTAGCTTTCTTTGAAATTGCCATAGGTATGTGTACATTTCCTCAGAAACTTGCGATGATTACATCCCTGCCATGAACAAGTGGAAACTTGACCCTTCAATCTTAATATTTCTATTAGGGCTACAGCTGTGAAATTTGATATGTCTCTTGGCTACATTTGGCTGGATGTCCATGGCAGGTACCCTGGGACCATCGGCTGTCTCTACGCATAGTCACCTGTGCTAGAAATGAGCCTCTGTATGAGCCTCTGGCGAGTTTTGCCTCTTGCTTTCATGTGCCACCTGCGACAAAACTTCACAGAGGATTTAAGAATGCCCAGCTGCTTCCCATATGCTCTTCCAGTCACGTGTCTGCTATAAAACAATCAAACTGCCCAGACATCCATGCAGTTGCCAGATACATATTCTTTGTATGCAATATAGCTCATAGGTCAGCGGTAGACCAAACCAGAAACTTTTCGGCACGAACCTGGTCAGATCTCCCTCTCCGCGACACAGTTAAGAGCCAGCAGCTCCAGTATAGGGGAGTGGAGAGATCTGGTCCCAGGTTAATGGCAGGCCTTTTAGAGAAAAAATTTTCAGATGCCCTGTTTGATTGGATAATTAGAATTTTATTTCAGTAGCATTGTGGAGAAAGTTGGACTCTAATCTGCCCTCTTCTCCCTTTGTTGGATGCTGCCCTCAACTTTTAGTATTGACCTCTATGGTAAATATAACTCTGAGACGTAGGGCCTTTCAACCATACGACTATCAGTTCCAGCCCTTTTTATAGCATGGCCCAGAAACCTTGATGTTGTATGGGACATATTTAGGCTGAGGTTGCAGGGATTGATATATTGGTAATGGAAAATTCAGGATTATCAGTACACTATGTATATCTTTCTGAATTTGGTGCTTAACGCATTGAGTCCTATCAGTGTGAAAACACGGCTTTGACGTTGTTTTTAAGGTATCATCATTAAACGCAAATTTGACCACGTCAGACCTTCAAATAGCCATCGGACATCGGTCATTGTCTGATGCAGGAGTCAAGATGATGGATTTTCCACGCCAACCCAATTTTTTATTGGTTCATATTCTTATTCTTCATTCTTGTTATCAAACACAGATGAGCATTTACATTTGGAGTGAATTGCTTACACACTTTGCCAATTATGCTCACTTGTGATACCGATCATTGATTTCCGCGTTCTAAGGGATTCATAATTGCTTCTTTCAATGGACGTTGTGATATTCAATTATTGCGTGATGAGGCGTTCCTTGCCGTGTACTCTAGTTCATCAAGTATCTGTCAAGAAATAGACGCTCCTGGGAAGAAGAGAAAGCAAACTGCTCTTTCGGCATTTTTCACCACCACTAGTACGTGCATACTAATTGTTACACTTTGTGTATTTATAATATTTATAGTTATTTGTAGTATAGTCTCTTGACTGTTTTGTAGCCGTAATGCTTAGTGTTTGTATGAAGTTTGTGTAGTAGGTGTTGAACGAGTCAGCTGGTTTGTTATCCAACTATCCAACCTTTTTGTATTCTTGATACTGAATTTGTCCAAATGTAAGCGACCTCTGACAGGTTGGGTAGAAAGCCACGAAATGGGCTTGGCAATGGAAAAATAGCATCTTCCTGCACGTTAATTGCACTTCGTATACGAACTCAGCCTGTGTAACTTATCTATGCGAACCAGGGACGACGACAACAACGAAGCGATATGTCGCGACATTCGAATGTCGTAAATAATTGATGAATCTGAAATCGAATAGCATGCCCTGATGGCAGTACTGTCCATAGTGTTCATACAATCTGGGCTGTTTTCGTGAGTTGCGATCTCTGTTCATAGTACTCGATGATTGTTGGAGAGCTGCCAAGATCAACAGAATCTTGAAATGAAGTCCATTCTGCTTGTTCCTGGCAGTTGGTTCAGATAGAACTACCTCCTTGTTAGATCAGAGGGAAGTGAACAAAATTAGACTGAGCTAGCTACTTCCAAAACTTATACTGATCGTTCTAATTGCAATGATTCTTCCAGAATTTAGTTTCAACTGAAGGCGCACATATGACGCATGCACATCATTATTGTATTAATAGATCGCACCCACAAGGCAAACAGTAGCTGTTATGATTGGGCTCACGGGATTCTTGAGTGAATGAACGTTCCCAATGAGGCGAGTATCTCCATCGGAGGAGATGGCATCTAGTGGCATCCCTTCTTGGTGTCCTACTGATGTTTGGGGTTCATCAGAGGCGCAGATGTTCGCCTGGCGTATTCCTCAGCCTCAGAGGGTTAGCGTTCTCCACTTAAAGTGCAATGAACACAAATGTACCTGACCTTCCTTACGTGAAAAGGATACGTTAAATGCCCCCGCGTGAATATTTTAATGCATTTTAAAACGTTTCCCGCTTGCTTATTTTTTGCCATCGCCACATATCAGACTATCAATTTTCTGTTAATGGATAATTTTCTTTAGCGATGGATATCAGTTTAATTCACCAGCAAGCTTTGTTCTCCATAAGTTAAAGCAGAAAGAGTGCATTCGCTGCGTCTTGGAGTCGTGTTTGAGGTTCAAGAAATAATATGGCCCCCCAGGGGTTGTTTTAGCACCATGTTGCTATCGACTATCGAACGCAACAGGCTTCCCCTGGAGGATTAAAACAGTAAGATCCTTTGAAACACATGAAAAAAGCTGCCCTTTTTTCTGAAAATCGAACGCATGCCCAGCCCATCTAGAATATCCCCTGCCCCAGCAGAACAATGCATTCCGACGGTGAATTGATCTGATCACAAATAAACCACACATTAAGTAAAGTGAAGAGATTCTGGATCTTAAAGTGAAGAGATCCTGGATCTTCCATGTCATGGATCCCTTAAAATTTGGTTTTCGTGTGAGTATCACAAGTGACCGATTGAAAAAAAGGATGACTGATGGATTTCGGATAACCGTTGGTTATTTGAACGACGGTTAAAAAAAAATTATTTGAAGGTCTGCACGTTCCCTATTGATTGACAAGCTCCAACCATGTGTGCTGCATGCCGCCCAAGAAAATTGATGAAACATTGTCCAAAGTCTGCGTATGCAGTGAATCTGGTGCAAATTTTCAATTTTTTTAAGAGAAAGATGCGTTTTTGCCAAATGGCGTGGGACTGAACGTGTTAAGATCATGCTATATGTCCTTCAATGAACCTGCCCTGCAGCCTTGGAAATGAATTGGTTTAGTCATTGAAATGTCTTTTGTGCAGCCTCAATTTGCATATTAATTATTTTTATGGAGGGTTCTCGTACTAGTCTTGTATTTGTTGTCATTTGTCCTATTCCCAGGCACTTCTTCTTTGCGTATTTACTCCCAAGTGCAGTGAACTTTATTATCCTTCAAATTTGTTTTGTTGACTTTAGTTGGACAAAGTATTTGTTAAAGCTTTGATCCACAAGAGCAAGTCACTCATGGGATTAAATCAATATGATGAGGTAAGTTTATTTGTAGACGTTCATGGAATTAGTCAACAAATGCCTGATCTTTGCTGCTTAGCAGTATATATCGCTCAGCTTTTTTTTCTTTCTGTGGCTTTTGTCGCTTATGTAATGTGGTAAGTAAACAAGGAGCCATGCCTACATCTATTGATACCAAAAAATGAAGTTGCGCACATTAGTGAGGTAAGCATTTTGTACGTCAACCTAATCTTTGTTATAGCATGTTATGTACATTTTCAATATATTTATAGTAGCTGTAAGTTTGGCATGCTTTCATTGTGTACTTCCCTTATGTATGAGGCACTTCATACAACAATTGAATAGAACAATATCTTTTCACAATTAGTTGTAACTTGCATATGAATTGGAGGGTACTGATTGTAGATACCTCTACTGACTGGCATTTTTTCTTCTGCCTTGCAATTAGCATTGTGTTTAGGAGTTGAAAACATATACATGTATACAACTTATTTCTATGAATGCCTTTTTCTCTTACTTAAAGGCTGATGCTGTACTCAATGAGATCCTTCAGGTGGATTCAAAGCATGAAAAGTTAGTGAGAGGTAATTTTATGTATATATATGGTCAGACCCTATTTTAGAGAGAAAAAGCGTCCGAATATCGGACCCTGCCCCTCTGAGAATCCAGTGAAAAGTGCCCTTTTTGATCATATAAAGCTTATTTCAATAGTGTTTTGCAGAAAATATAACTTAATTCTGCCCTTTTTGCCTCATTTTGGACGCTGCCCTCAATTTCTAGAATAGGCCCTGATGATATTGTCCCATGAATGAATGAACTTGTGCAAACTTATCCTAGACTAACTTTTGTAGCATGTGTGATTAATATTTTTTCACCAAACCAACTTTAGGTGAAACCTACATGTTATACCCACAAAACGGGGTCGGCATTTTTCGAGATATTTTTCCAATCAAAAGTTATGGCTCTGTATTTGAAAAATTGCAGAAATTTTGTTAAGAAATCACCAGATTTCAGCTTAAATCACTCATAACTTTGATCAAGTCAAAAACAACGAAAATGCCGACACCATTTTGTAAAGTCTGTTGACATCTTTCAATTGATGCACAATTTGTGCGCTAAAAACAATCTGGAGGGGACTTAGAACTTCTAGAATGTTAAAATTTCTTTTTTCTCATTTCTTTTTACAGCTTTGGAGCAGGTGACGCACACGTGGTTTCATAGAAAGCACTTCTTCCAAAGGTTGCTACCTGATTAGATTAACACGTGATATGAGCAAAAATTTTGAAAAGCTGTTTAAATAACCGTTGTAGCGCTTGACTGAAGATTAACACCTGCTATGATTTCTGAGGGTTTGCAGTATCCTTAAAGTTTGTTCTGTTTTTCAGTTTCCTTGGCTAACAAAATACTCACTATCAGTGCTTTTTGGAAGGCAATACACAGGATACCTTACTCACACGTTTTAAGTCTGAGATTATCAAGACCAACAATTCTTAGTACAAGCAAAACTGATGTTTGCATGGCCATGAAACAGTGCTAAAACAAAACGCAGTCTGTGCGAGCAAGACGGGGAATCAAATGATTGTCCGTTCGAGTAAAATTTACTAAAAAATTTGCAATGTACTTTAATTTAAAATTTACATTTATTGAAGAACTATAGCGGTTCAACAGCATTGGAATAGTACATTTGTTGAAGCAGGTAGGAAGCAAGGTGGATTGGATTTTGTTGACAGGATGAAGTTTTTGATACAAATATCTCGATGATCACAACAGTTTGAGCATCCATAATGATCTGGAAAAAAACATTTGGACGATCCAAAAATTTAGCAGGGTATGTGTCGGATTGGCCTGAGGGTGAGCAATATTTGAATTACGGGCTGACAGGGTTCCAGCAAACATGCAAAAAGCGATAAGGTGTATGCTGTGCAATTCCTTACTTTCTTATCTAAGAATACATAGTAATGATATTGATTTGAAGTTTGCTGTATTCGGTTTCGCAGTTGCTACTACCCGAAGCTAATTATGGAAACAAACATTTTCATACATATTTATACAGTGATGGCATTTGACAATGCTTGTTGATAATTCACAAATTCTGCGTACCAATTGTACTATAGGTAGCCATTGAGGTTATTCAAGAGATTCATTGAATAACTGCTCATATAGATAGTGCTCCCAGTATAAGAGGACCCTTTGAATAAGCACTCTCTCAAATCAGGGCCCTGATGAATTTTCTTATTCCTAATAAGTTCTTCGTTGATAAATGTTTCATTGGGTGGGAAGTTATTAAATGTAAACATGCTTGTATTTGTGTAATGTGGAAGAGTAGCCAGAGTACTAATGAAAAACTATGATATTATTCTGCATTATTCTTCATTATTTTGAGTAAGCTCTCCTTCCTGCCAAAATTGTTTTTTTAGTAGGTAGCTCATTGTGCTTTCATGGTTTTTTGCTATACATCATCTTTAACTCTATTGGACCATTTCTTTATTATGCAAAAACATAGAGGATAAAAACTTGAGCATCTGATTTTGATTAACGTCTGCTTTACATTGCAGAGTACCGTTCTGAGTTATTGCAAAAGAAATCAGTTTATGAGGAAGAACAACAGGTATGTTCAGCTGATGTTCAGGTAGAAATTACTGAAGATCCATTTTTCGTGCATCTGTTTTTTTTGTTTATTGTAGGAAGTAGAGTATTATTTTTAGGTTGTTTATATTTTTTTGCAAAAATTGTTTTAGCTACTGGTTCTGTCATATGATTTGCACAGTGTTACATGGGAAATTTGCATGTCTGAAAGTCATTCTATGCATAACTGTAATGTTCTTGTATGGGAAATGCCCTCCAATATCTAGAATATCTAGAATATCTAGCCCTAAAGTTATTGATTTAATGTAAAGGCACATGCTGATGCACAATCCACATATGCAGTAGCAGCGACTTTCATTACATGTGTTGTATTAAAAGGATGCCATGGAAATTCAGGCCATGGACTTATACCAAATTTCAGTGAACTTTCATGTGTGGGAGTATGTGGCAGTTAATAATTTTTATATTTTGAGAAATTCGCAGAAAAGGAGAAAAAAATATGCCATCGGTAGCCATACAAAGAAGTATTATAACTTATGAAGTTAACTGCTTTGCTAGATCCACAGAGTAGCATATGATAATGATGAACTACTTTAACACGTTTAAGTTTGTAAAGATGTGTGTTAAGCAGCTGTTGAATGTAGGAAATTTAAATTATTATCTGTAGCAAAGTATCTATGCTTGGTCTCCTTTTTATTTCCTAGTCAAAGCGAAGGTGTTGTATAAAGCTTTCACCCAAAGTTACATGTCCAAGGTCATTATGTGTTTCATCCCAATATCGTAAATCTAGAAGTTCAATTTTGAACTTTCTTCTGTTTCTATGTGACTAGCTTCGGTAATTTATACTAGGTTCAGGCCTGTAAATAGTGCTCCCCAAGTGCCAGACAGAAATGTCAGGCATAGGATGGATCATGCCAGACATTTGTCAGGGACTAAAATATGATTTTGATGTTTTCAGGGCTTCCTTGCTGAATATGAACAAAAATACTTATCTGAACTTTAAGGGAGTTTTTCTAGAACTTGTTCTGCTTAGGTTTTGTTACCATCAGCCTCTCTTCTTTATGTACAAAATATATGATTTCCAAAGTTCTGAGTTTATACCACACCTCAGCAGGGAGTGAGAATTGACCATGGCGGACAATTTTGTCAAGCATGAACGACATTATGCCGGACATCGGAGCAATTTTCTGAGATCATGCGGGACAAATGTCCTATATCCGGCACTATTTGTAAGCCTGTAGGTTATATAACATTCCAGTCATCTGGTTGTTTACCTTGTATCTAATTGTAGGCTAGCCCTACTAGCTACATACACTGCACCACTTGCTGCCTTATTTTGAAGAGAAGTATTTCCTTTTGTTGAAAGTATAGATGCAGATTGTTTTAGAAATATGTGCTTTAGGGTTGTTAGTAATATAGGTTCCCGATGGAATTTGATAATGAACCTCATAAAATCTTCCTATTGTAGTGTCCTGTGCTCATCCATTTGTTGTTTTTATAAGTGTTGACATGACCCTAGTTTTTTCTTGACCAAAAAAATTCTTTAGAAAGTGTTTCTAACTCACCTTTTTATGCATCATTCACCTGTTATACGTAAACCAAACTCCATTATTCTCCATATTGTGCCCTTACGTAAAAAATCATAATGGAACTTATAGTTTCGTTGCCATGGCTTTACGTAATTTGCAGGTTAAAAACACTGCACCAAATTTATGGAATTACATGCTAGTAAGTGCAACCACACACTCTGTGGTATTTTTACATCATGGTGATTGCCGTCTGCCATCTTGATGTGTCTTGTGGTTTGAAAACTTGTTGCATTTCGTTGATGATGCAAAAGTTTGATGGTTGATGTCCCATTAGCTGTAACTTCTGGGCAGTTAATAAAATACAGCTGAAATTTTTTAGAGTTGAAAAGTTTGCATGGAAGCATTCACATATTGACCAATTGATGGGGGAGCTACTAAGGCATGTCTAAATTTCTAAATTTCTGTCATTAGGAACTGCTTTGTAGCTCCAATATTCTGTGTTCAGTTATGTATTACACCTCAGGGTTTTATGCTTTCCTTTGTTCAATTCATATGTGTAGTATGTGGGAAATGGACGAAGTATGCGTCTTTCTCTTTCACAGGCCAGCCAAGTATCGGCTGATGAAAATAAGTCCAAGATATTGATCGCTGATACTATCAATAGACTTCGAAAAGGCTCCGATTCAACTTTGAAAGATGTTTGTTCTTCATTGTCGACATTATCTATGTCTTTGAAGGAACACTGTGAGTGATTACTTTGGTAGTTTGTATTTTTAAGCTCTCTTTCTGATGAAACCATGAAGCAGAGGATTTTTCACCAGAATATCCATTGTATCCTGGTAGTTTTAAGTAGCAGTGCTTTCAACCAACAAGCAGAAGGCATGCTTATGCCCTTTTCAAGATGTTCCTGGAAATATTTACTGCACTAACAATTTTGTTGGAGCTTCTGTTTTTTCCGCATGCCATGAATTTTATAATGATAAAATTTGGCATGGTTTCACAGTTATCACTTTCGGACCTGCCAGTGAATGAAACTCAGTTGTGACTGGCAATATCCCCTGCATGCAAGCTTTGAGTTAAATCTGACGGTGTAGTAGTCATCCTTCTCATTTCCATTTTGCTGAAGTGAATATTCACTGTTTTCTAGAGATGTAAGAATGCGATGATCTAGTCTCCAGGTTAGGTTGATCGATCAAGTTGAAGCATAAAGGAGGCAATGGTGTTTTCTTGACTAATCAGTTGGAATAAAAAAATTTACTCATAATTGCGTGTTATTCTATTTTATAGCTTTGAATCTAACATTGTTTCGGACAAGTGGTGGATTCAGAATTGTGGTGGAGAATCCTGTCATCGCGAAGTAAGGCCGCAAAATATTTTCCTGTTTGTTGATACTAGAAGTGCTTCTGCTCTCATAAATATTGGAAGGTTTCTATACCGAAGATTTTGTACACAATTATCTTTATCCCGGATTCACTTTCTTGAGCAAGTGTCTAGAGTGTGCCTCAAATATGCAGTAAAGTTTATACATTGATCATGCTTGGAGGGAAAAACTGTGAGTGTAAATTGGTTCGAGTTGCTATCTGTTTTTAGTTGGGCAACCAATAGCTTTGAGTGTTCTTGCTCATATCACTCTTTGTTTATATAAATCTACGACCATGATAGTTTCTAATAATTTCAATCCTCAAAACAAAGAAGTCCAAGTGTGACAACCATGTAAAATTGTGATATATGCTCAAATGAATTAATGAAAGTAAAATCATTCATCTTCTTACTCATGATTTGCTTGTTCTAGCAAACTCCTTAAGGTGATTTTTCGTTCAAACACTCTCAGTGCTATCCTACAAAAATGTGTCCTGTCAGATCTTCGAGCAGACCAAGTATCTGCAGTGTATTGGCTATTAGCTGCAGTGAATCATTGATGACATTCTCTGTTTGTAGATATCAGTTAAATAATTTTTGATGGCAGTTTTTCGGCTAATTCTTTTCTATGAATTTTTAATGCACTTTATTGTACAATTCAGCTAGATTTTGTTCTATGTTGAGGCCTATTATGGTGGTTCATTTGGGCTATGTTACATGTGAGTTCTGCTAGTGTTTTGTTTGATATCTCCTGTTAGAAAACTACCTCAGTTAAAGTGATTTCACTTTGCTTTTGACATGTCTTCTGTCCAGGCATTGACAGAGCTACCCTATCACCCTGTAAACAGGAGCGTGCAGGTCTTTTCCTAGGCTCCGGAGAGATTTCTGTTTTTAATCTTCTCACCTTCAGTGATGTTTTACACCCCCCTCCCCCCCCCCTTGTCTGTCTATTTAATTGACCAGTTTGTTGTGGCTCTTGTTAAGAGTAAAACTGCACTAGTTTAGTTTTCTTTTTGAACTGGAAATTTGGATTTAAATTGTTTTATAGAGTGGCGTATATCTTTGTGATCTGGTGCTGAAAATAGTTGTGTGTATGAATCCCAAAAACCTTTGGTTGAATAATAAAATTAAGGGATTTTCTTCCTGAAAAGAAGTGCAATTTATCTGGGTGTTAAATGCAACTATGGCAGTGAAAGTAGTGGATTGACTGGCTTCTTATTGAATTATTCTTATAGAACGCTGAAAAAGGATGAACCGTCATCGGAAGATTTTGAACTAATTGGGCATATCGTTGCACTCTTCACTTTGGCTTGTGATGGAAATGGTGTGTGTTTTTTCGGACAACTTTTGTGAATTTGTTGATAAACATTTCTTATTTTGCATTCATATTGGAATAATCAAAAAAATATCTTTTTCAAAATATCAGGGGTAATGTGCTTTCTTACTGGAAAATACCGTTGTTGTGCCATCTATTGTATGTTGGATTTTGCAGTGTGTGAATTGGGTACAGGGCATTTGGAAGCAACATATTTTTTTGTGCATTTAGCTGGATCAGCTAGTACTGGAGAGCACACAGAAATCCAACTTGTTTTGTTTCAACTAAATGGTCTTTGTATCGTGTTAGATTTGTATATCTATAACCCTTATGAATGGCTTATGCGTGTGGTTTTATTGCTTTGTTGTTTTCAAGACAGTTAGGAAAATGGTGAAAGGAAGACACTATTCTTCTTTGATATATCTAATTTACTAATTTTTTGGCCATCTAATTTGTTATGTTTCATTCATGCTGTTTGTTTTAAAGATAGGGTTTTCCCAAATTTGTAAGGTTGTTCTTTGTTGACATTGAACTGGTATTCAGCTTTTACTCGTTTGTCTGTTGTTGTTTTGTATTTCCCTATTCGCTTATGTATGCTTTAGCTATTTCCAATGGTTGATGCATTTTAGCATACTATTTCATTGTTCCTTTCAGATGAGAACTGCAGAGTAGTCTGTTCGACTGAAAACATACTTAGAAACCTGCCAACATGTTTGCTTCCTGACCGTTCTGCTTTCGTCAATAAGAAATCAGTGGAGTTGTTAGTACTTCTTACTAAATTAGAAGACACACGCGTATCTCTTTTGAGCAACTCACATATTGAAGGGTATGTAAGTTCATTTTAACTGGAAAATGGTCGCAAATGTACAGGAGTTGTCACCAATAAAAACACTCTTTACTTCACGCACCATAAAAGTCACTGCTGCCATACTACAATTATGTCATGTAAATTGAAGAATGCTTTTATTGGTCTCTGTCCCGTAGTGAGTCAGTTAAGCCCGTGAGAGCTTATTTGGATGAAATTGGGTCGGGCTTATTTGTAGTTAAGGGGGACCTGTTTATTCACATTCCTGGAAGCTCTCTCTGTTATCGATTTTTGGATGATTTGTAGTGACTAGTAAAGTGTCTTTAGGATTCTGATTAAATTGAAGGAGGAAAAAATAAAGACAGAGTTGATGAACAAATATTTTGATGAAATATTTGACTTTTTGCTCTGACAGGTTTCTAGTTAGGATTTAACTATTTCCGTTGGATAATGTTTTCCAAGTGTGGAGGCTTCTGAAAGGGTGGAGGGCTCATTCGTCAGAAATTACTTTGGGATGGAGGCTTATTTGAGGGAGTTGGCTTATTCAAAGGAAAAGGCTTGATAGAGTCTTTGCAATTCTGGAAAACGTTTCAAATTTTTTTCCCATTGCCGAATTCAATTCGGGAGTTTTCTTGGGAGCATGTATTGTGGAATCCTGTTAGTTTTTCTCAGTTGTGTGTACGTAGTAGCTTCTGTTGATTGGTGGTATGTTAATATATGCTGCTTGATTTTACATTGTTTATGCTATAAGGAAACAATTATTTATCAATTTTTTTTCAACTTGCTCATACGTGGGTAATTTTGTGAAGTGATATCTGTGAAATGTGGATGAATGATTGATGGCTGATGCAGATTTGTGTGCTAATTGACTTTTAGGATTGTCAAGTCGCTATTGTCACTTCTGAGCAGTGGAAAGGAACTGTCTTTGAATATAATTGAAGTAATCAATAACTTTGCAGTGGATGCGAGGTGTGTGATACTTCTGTCAGCATTCTTTGATTTGTATCGATATCATATCAGTTAATTTTGTACCTTCACTCCTTATGGACGGGAAGATATGCATGATGAAGTTTGCGAACAGTTTTAATTACGATATTTTTGTAAGCATTATCAGATAAGTATTTTTCCCGCCCATACCTGCAGAACGGGCGGTGGTAGGACATTTCCTTCTAGTGTATGAAATGAAGCACCGATTTCTGTTGACTTTCATATGTTACTGGTCTGTGACGATGACTTGTTTCTTAAACTGCAGCATTAGCTTTTCTACTTGCAGTCTATCAGTCAGAAAGTAATTACAAAGGAAAATTTTGTTTCAGTAGTGCATTAGGTAGAATCGCTCTTTGATACTTTTTTATCAAGACAATAAAAAAACTGGCTTCTTCGAAGTTAGAAAATTTTTTGTCCTTGTGGAGTTATTTACATTTATAATTTCCAGAAAAAATCAATTTGAATGCAGTGACAACAAGGCGGTAGAACAAAGAAAATAGTGATTTAAACGGTGTACTCATAAATATTGTAATTTTTTGTCTCATCAGCTGAACTCACATGAAGATTTAAATGTATGTAGTATTATCGCTATAACTTGCTTTGTTTCCACACGATGACATTTTAAATTCTATGATCGATACAAAAGGAAATAAAGAATTCAATATCTTATTCTTTTCAACCAAAAATATGAAATTGCTCTATTTTTGTCTAGAAGAATATTAGATTTAGCAGTGCTGTTAAGATCAAAATTGGGTTTGTGTATCACATTTGAAGTGAAAAACTTTCGCACAAGACAGCATTTCAATGTTTCAGCCATTGTTCTTATCCTTTTCCCATTGCTATTTATTCAAATTTTGAAAGGCCGTAAAAGGCATCTCAATTTAGCAAAACTTGAAATTGACTTTCCCCGCTGTTATGCTTTAAAGGGGAACAATTGTCGCAAATGAAATTTTAACATGACAGAGCTCAATAAAACATGACATAAAGTTTTTGTTTCACGACAAAAGCTCATGTAGTTCTGATATAGTCCCTAGATTCGGTGTTGAACAGTAGCTCCTATCTTGTCACTAATTATGCGTGATGTCACTGGTGTCGCACTAAAATTATCGACACTTTGTTTCTGAAGTACTTAACATTGAATTATCGTAAAGGGTTGTCTCTGTCATTTCATCATAAAGCTAAGCAATATGTTTAAGATCCATGAAAGAAAATAACATAAACACTTTATGTTACTAAGGAAATAGAAGTGCTTAGCAACAGACTCCAGTGACATCATGAAAGGTTGAAAAAATCAAGATGGTAGCAGCTAGACTTTGAGAGCAAATATCTCTGGAATTTAGCTAGCTTTTGCCATGATGTTTTTGGGAAATCTCACCTTTTGATGTGCTCTACCATCTGTTAAAATTTCAATTTGACCATTGGTCCTCTTTAAAGACTGGACTGGATCCGATTGTATCTTTAAAATTAAAAATTTTGAAGTTATTTGTGCAAAATAGCAGTACTACAACCAGGAATCTAAATCTAAAGTGTTTTCAGCAATTTGCGCTACCAAAAGAAAGACATCTTCATTGTGATGCTCAACTCTTGAATTTCATTATCTACACAAAAATTCAGATCCTGGTCCAACCCTCATAGTTTCGATTTGCCTGACAGCATTAAAATTGTATGAATAAGGATTTTAAAAGTATGCAACCTATATTGAGGTTGTTTTTATGTTGAATAGAACTAGTTTGCTCAAAATACGGACATTAATTTTCAGCCTCCTATCGGATACTGGCCGTTTATGTTTGGTAAAAAATTGTAATTATTGAACTGTAAAGAACTTATATACCTTCCAGTGTTTAATTGCGCATTCATGAAGTTCCTTTGATTTTGACAATACTGATGTAATCTTGTTCCTTTTTTGTATGTTTGGATGTGTTTGGTTCATATTTTTTTGTCATTTACATCACGGTAAATGGCTCATTCCTGACTAGTACTTTGTACTTTAAACGTAGACGAAATGCATGCCAATGTCTTACAATACTTTTTCTGAAGCTGTTTGATAGACTGAGCTTAATTCTTTACTTAACTAACTCTATAAAGGATTTATATGTCTACTGATGATCTGATTGCTTGATCTGATTGCACGTAAAATTTAAGAAAGTGGGTTGAAAAATCCGAGAAATTCAAAATTGTCAATAGCAAAATTTTTTTCTTGTGGAATGCTGTTTTAATGGTTAAAATACTATACACAGTGTCAAAATACTATACACAATGTCAAAGAAAATTTAAAGAAAACAGGAAAAAACCCTTATCAATTTCGCTGAAGATTTATAGTTTGGGGGCCAAAACAGGCAGATTGGCTGCTTTGTGTGTGGTAACATGTAAATTCATATCTCAGTGAGCCGTGGGCACTAAGTGATACAACTTATATTTGTAAGGTCTTCTATTACAGGACAAAAATTGCTCCCTGCCAAGTTTCTGGTTTCAACTATATTCCTGTGAGAGGGGGCTTGATTTCTCTCCCATCTGGTTTCAAAAAAATATTTCTGGAACAACAAAACCCTGACCTCGACTGTATCAGGCTTTAGTTGTAAGAGTTTGCCTTTTGTCTCATGCCATGTGACTGATTTTCTGCATTTTGATCACATAAATTCCTACGAATGGCTGAAAATCAAACGTTTTTAGGCAGGTTAGTTTTAGTCGGTTAGGGTTGAGTGGAATGTAACACAAACAAGGTCTCATCAACATTATTAATTGTGCAAATTTTGAAAATTGGCGTAATTAAGCATCTGCCACTTATTATGTTGATATCGCTGAATAATTTATGAAGTCTCATGATTATTATGACGTGAAAATGTTCATTACATGTTGGGCTATTAGCACACCAAGGTTGGTGGTCATAGCTACAGCCAACCTGGAAGTACTTGGGGGAGCAGCAGAATGGACCCCCCTCCCCATAAATACAAAGTACAGAAAGACCCCACGCAAAATAGTGCTGGAAGGAAATGGAGACCAAAAATGTAAAAACTGCCTGCGTTAGGCAGATTTAAGTTTAAGAATCTCTCTTTTCAAAAGAAATTCTTCTTACTAATAATAGCTGGGAAGTCAGACTTGCGTATGGATGACTGTCAGCCACCAAATATTTTAAGAAATTCAAAGAATTACAAGCAAAATCCTTGTGTGGGACTCTGCTGAAGACAGATTTCCGGAGATTGATTTCACTGTCCTGTGTTGCCTCTTGCAGCTTATCTTTATATGCCTTTTAGAGGGCACTGGTAAGATATTATTGCATGCTATCCTTTGCGAGTGCTGTCATCTAGTAAATCAACCTGTTTTGAGATTCGTGTCAAGGCTCTTGAATTTATTAACAACTGTGTTCACTATAATGCTCTTTTAGTTTCACATTAAAATTTGGCAGCATGATGTTGAAAGATTTTGTTCCTGTTGTATTAAAGATGATGGTGAGTTTGTACAGTCAGTGCTAGAGTTATTACCTCTGGTTTATCGCATGTTTGTAAAACTGTAGTAATGGTGTATTTGACATGCATCTGTGAGATTTCTAGGAATTTCCTGGCTTTATTGTGTAGACTCTATGAAGTTTTCGAGACTCTGCCCTGGAGTGGCAGGTAAAGTCAAACTTTAGGATGCTTATCTGCTAAATGTCTTGCCCAAATTTTTACAATTTGATGATTACAAAGTGCATGATTTTCTTTGTATAGGAGATCTTACTGATTTCACAGAATACAAATGCAGTTTCATCTACCATCTTGACTCTTCTGCCCAATAACATAAACATACTTGGGAATCTATGTAACGATGCTGCCTTTCGAAAGAAACTAGCGTCACATGAAGAGCTATGGGTCGTATCAACTAAACTCTTAGTAAGTTGTTGTTTCAATTGTTATGCATGCTTTTGTTGCCTGACTTCTGCTTTGCCAGGATATCTCAGTAATGATTTTTCTGATATCAC
>JAOBRC010953113.1:0-16510 GCA_027575255.1 Scolionema suvaense | reverse complement strand
TCTGATCGATAGAGAGATCTGCTCTCGATGTGCTCAGGAACAAGGTGATAGCCATTGTTGAGTCTGTGCCAGTTATGGAGGGCATAAAGAGCATGCTGCTCATTAGCAAATGGTGAGTTGGCTATAAACAGAAAGTAGAAAAGATTTGCAATTATTAGTACCTTCTTACTTAAAAAAGAGAAAAACTAGTTTCAAACCTCACACAAATAAGGATAAAAATCAAAACAGAACCAATAGGTGCACTGTGGCAATTGAAAATCAAATCCAGTGACAAAAACGTTTGGGATATATTAAACATTATATTTTGGTGATGGTTATAAGTGATGCTATCACTTATCGCTCCATAAGGACAAAAAGCAAACATTATCTAACCTTTGAATCATTGTTTTAGGCAGCCATTATTGTATTTAACTTAAAATGGAGACCAGTACTCAAGTTTTAATGACATGATCCAGTCAGTCTTAAAAATACTGCTTTTCAACATTTTTTGCTGCACATGGCCCAGCCACTACACACAAGAGCTTTTCAAGAAGAGCAAAATAGAGCAAAATGTAAGGCGCTATACCCAGCAACTGTACACCAAATCGTTAGAGACCAAATAAACAGAATACTGATCAGAAGAGATTCCAGAGTCATCTCCAACCTAAAAAGCTGTCTGACTGAATTCAACAAAAATGGCACATTATTCAATTTTACATACAGTAAACATCATTGGGACCTTTTACTTCATAATTGCCAAATTTGGAACAATATTAAACAGCCTCATGACAGAAACGGTCAGTCTAGCCATCGATCAAATAACTGGGGACCAAGTCCATACATGAAAAAGAAGCTATAGAACTTCTCACATGTCCAAACCGAAGCCAATTAAGGAAAACAAGCAAACAAACCTCTCTTAATTGCTGGATGTTGGAACCTCTCTCCATCAACCTTGCAATACATGTGGTCCACCTGATCATATTCTGGTCCGATTCGATTCTCACTAACGCATAGTTGCTGTAAGATTGCAGTTGGCTTCTGTGCATCTCTCCATGCAGCATGTCCAGTACTAAAAAAGCGATTCTACTGAATTAACTTTGATGGAAAGCTTTGTAGTAGCCAAATCTGGAAATATTCCATTACCACCTCCTGTGCTAAGCCTAGAAGCCGTTTTTCACTATTAAGTTTTAGAATGGGTTAACTATGAGATACCTGTTCTAACTGGGAACAGGGGTCATGAAGCCAGGTGTCTACCTTGGGGCCACAGTTCATTTGCACTGGAAGAGGTAAGGAAGAAGAGAAGGTATTTTTGGTTCAAAGAAAGGAAAACATGTACTATCTACGGGCGTTTGGGGATGTCTGAGTGACTTTAAACTTCTGAAACTCTGAGATGGAACAGGTACACTACAAACCTGTTTCCTTGAATGCAGCTACACAATGGAAAACCATTACAGAATGAAACCAAGAAAACCAACAGTATGAAACTCACAAAACTGCTACTTTGAACGAAACTAAAGACAAACCTCTAGTAAGCACTGTGAAGTCAATACTATGTCTAATAAATAACAACACATATGCATTATCCTCGTGAGCCAATAACTACATCGATACACTTACAATGAGCTATCAAAATAATGTATTGGAAAAGCAGATTCCTCTAGACAATAATCTTCACCAATCAAAACCAACGCAAGGCTCACTTGTATAGCTTACCTGGCATAGATGGTAGGGAGTCCACACGAAGGTCGATGCTTGCTGTACCATCGATTCTCCAAATCAATCTTCGTCTCTCCGATGAAGTCATCAGAAAGAGGAAGAGGATCCCAGTCGTAAACTTGCACCGTCAGTAAGTTGTCGAATGGGAACATGGCTTCAAACTCGAACAACCTGTAAAAAACAGTTTAGAGAATTGTGCAAGCACAACAGAAAAAAGATAAATCAAGAACACAATAAAGCCTAACTCACTTAAATTTTAATGCATGAGAAGTTATAATAGCTTCCTTCCTGAAACTTAAATCTACATTTAGTAAGATAACGACTATGTCTTCAGTTTCTTGAAAGACAGACCAACTCTCTTGTGAGACAACATTTGGCTTTATTCTAAAAGAGGAAATCATGAAAAGAGGTCAGTCCATATAGAAAACTTGTAATTATACCATATTCTAAAACCTTTATCAGCATTCCGCATTTCAATATATTCGAGAAGACCGGCTACTGGTTGTATTTGACATTCTAAACTTGCACCAGAAAATACAGGAGATATCACCCTGCAACTTAAAACTATTTCAACAAGTTTCTTCATCTGCCTTAAGGGAGGAAATTTTAGCAAGATTTAAACTCACGGTTAAATATTTCGGACATTTTGCAGGAATTAATTTTCGCGGTAGAGCATTTTCGAAGGTAAAAAAAGGAATTTAATTTTGAAAATTTGCCCCAAAACTGTAACATCCTCGAAAATTTCTTCCCTTAAGGCGCGTAAGTAGCAAACGTGTGTAACAAGTACATCAGCTTAAATGTCATCAGGCACACTGAATCATAAGCACTTCCGTTACGATTACAGCCTTTGCAATTGACATATAAGGGTAAGCCAATTTCAGACATAGCCCTTAAAATTTATCTATTTAGCTGCAACCATAGCTGAAACAATACACGCTGAACATTTTCAGCACTAACCTTCCAAATTCTGGATTGAGCGTGTTACTGATGTGATTCTCACGATCTTTCCTTGTCTTTGTCCCAAGAGTCACAATCAAATAAGGATCAGACTGGAGAAAGAAGCAGTCAAATATGAATGCATATGCAATAAAAAGCTAAAACACAAAATACGAGAAGCATAAGGCAGCAACAGCATGGTAGAATAAGAACTAAGAGATATGGAACAGAGACAAATTGAACACTATATGACTGACAAATTCATCAGGTCCATCTATTCATCATCCGGGAGCTGTTTTGACATCCATCTGACTTTTGTTGTAGGTGACTATGTCTGGCATGTTGAGCATTGATGCAAGGAACAGCCTATACTTGTACTGAGAGAAGATATCACAAAAAAATTGTTGTAATAAAAACCATCACCGAAAGAGTGTAAAGAAACTAGGAGCATGGACACTCCCCAAAAAGTAGTTTAGCTGCAGCTCTCCCCTTTACAACAAATAATAGCATTGTCTTCATACCAATGAAACATAAAGCAGAAGAAATGTAAATCAACTACACTTACAGTTCCTGACCAATCCATGGGCTGCAAGTCACTTGCCTGTAAACAGACCATTTACCATCGTTAATACTCAACACTTATGTGCAATGCCCACTGACTAACCAACGAGAAGACCCCAAAAGCAATACAAGACATGTATGTGCTACGAACGTGCTTGGACTTGAAAGGAATGCACATTTTATGTATAAAATACAATAATTAGTTTTTGCATTAACTGATCAAAGAAATGACAGAAATAATGTTTGAAGAAAATGGAAAGTACGCTTATTTCACAAGTTTTACCAGAGCATAATACAACATTTTGAAACAAAGCAACCACAACAACAAATTTAATTATGAATCACGTGTCACACAGTACGCAAGAAGAATGACATAGATGGCCTATAACAGATACAAAGCAATAAGCATAACGACTGTGCCCTCTTATGTTCATACCAAAAAAAATTAAAAATAACTCTTTCAGAATATCAACAGCATACCCAAAACAAACAAGAGCTCTAACAGGTATGAACACAAGTTCCATATGCTCATTTCTGTAGTTGTTACATTTTACGCCAACACTCACAGAAAAAAATGAACGTATTTGTGAAATGGTTTTAGACCCTCCTAAAAAGTTACCACGCCCAAAGCGAGCAAACGGTTTCTCACATATGACAAGCACAACACAATTAAGCCAAGATAATAATCAATGGCCCAGAATGATTTACCGCAACAATGTAGACACGAACAAGCATCTTCATTGGTTTGTTTGGAGGCAACTCTTGGAATGTTCCACGAGCATCATCGAGATGGCCAAACTCTTTGATGACTGATAGATTCCATACCCTGATCGCGCCCTGCATAGAACACAAGGTCAATTTAAAACAAAAGTTACGGATCAAAGTCAACCTCTTGGGTTAGCCATCCATTCAAAACCCATCCATTAAGTCGTCAATTTGTCAAACCGGGCAAAAAAATGTAACCACTGAACTGGCAGATAACTTATCGACTCGGGCTTATAAGCTAACATCAACCAGGGAACGTAACCATTGAAAAAGATTCACCCTCGTACTTGAAAAATTAACTTCCTCTCATGTCTCAAGTTTAAAATTTGGCCTGCAATTCACACTTTTATTTCTTAGACTGAACATGTGTTCTATTGTAGAAATTAATGTATAGAAATTCAAAAATGGCATAAAAAATTTCCAAATACATTCAGCTGATAGGAAATGAGATAAGAAAGGTGCCAACAATGTTTCACAACTATACTATAATCATTTAAAGTTGACATTTTATCTGAGCGACAACTCAATTTGTAAACAATCATATCTGACAGCGCAGATACACTTTATGTACATCATTATTGCAAAATTATCGGCAGTTATACATACACGACCATCATCAGCACTAAACACATGAAATGAAAGTTACAATATAAAAACATTGCAATGAACAGCAACTTTTTAGTGAATGCGCAAAGTTGATACCCGTGTTAAGTCCGTGATGCGACATTTATCTCAAATTGATGTTTTTGTTTTTAGTCTTTGCTGTTTAGAAACTGAATCATACATTGCCAAAACGAAAGGTTGCCTTAATTATTAGGTGTTAAAATAGTGCAAGCTAGGACTAGATGAAAAAACTGTGCGACAGCCTGCTTTATGAGAACCTTTGCACAATTTTGAACTAAGATCAGGAACCCACGGCATCTTGAAAGTATTTATTGTTGCAGATACTTTCAGCACGATACAGAAGTCCTTAAAACACTGCTTCTATAACCTTTGGGTCGTGCCATGAGTTGGACTTTGAGAACGGTTACCGTATTTTCTTCGCTTTCCTTTCCATTGCGTATTGGACGTTTTCATGCTGCAAGTTGAAAATGTTAAGGAGTCGACAAGCTTCAGTCTTGTTAGTGAACCTTACATGGCTATCATCTGTGCATCTTTTGTATGATTTTAGAGCAAAGTTTGGTGCGTTTCACAATGCTGGTTGCTTTTTTCTCAACCATAGGTAAAAATGCTTCCGACACAACACTCAATGTGCAATACACAACAGAAATAAATCAACAACAGAGTGATGCATCTTGCAGTATGACGTACATGAGAAATAGAAAAAATTCGTACAGTATCACCTTCAAAAAAGTCCCGAATTGGGCAACATTTCAGCGTGTGTGATAGCAAAATATATCCAGCATAAATAAAAAGATTAATTTCAATCAGCTCTTAATTACAAACAGTTAACAAAAGCAACGGCCCAATGGCCAGGATGGATACTCAGTAGTGCTACTGTGATTCCAAAAACATGTGATTACATTACCTTGATTTTTCCCTTGAATCTACGCTCAGCATCATTAATATGTGGAGACTGTTTCCCACGAACAATGGGGAATGACATGAGGAAGTCATTGAATCCACTGAATTGAGACAATTTCTCAAGTTCACACTCATACAGCTAAGAATAAAGATATGCAAAGGTTTTGAAAAAATAACATGGAACAAACAACGATCTCCCATTGAGACAAGACGCCACATTTTATCAAGGCATCCTAAAAGAACATGCTTTGCTATGCCAATCATGCTAAAAACGAATCATCGACCAACAGGATTTTGATAAAATCTAACCAAGAGAGCATAATACCTAGAGAAGAATTCAATTTAGAGAGAAGATATAACAACAAGCTCCACTTGGTTTGTGTGAAGAAATGACTTATTAAATGCTTTTGTACTGAAAAATCTACTTAGAATTTACTGTTGATAAATGATAACCCAGGAGACTGGAGAGGGGATCACTCTAAATTTGTCGATCTACGAACTATCCTTTCATAGAGCATTAGATGAGCAGTTTGACTTTCATTGGAGCAACCCCTAATTAATTCTCACAACAGGGAAACACAGCAAGTGAATAACAAAATACATAAATAGCCCTGGAACTGTCTTCATGACCTGATTTTAAGTCCTCAGTACAATATAACAATTGTAAAGTGGAATCAATTAAGCAGGCCCTGATCTAATAATGAATGAAATGAGTGTCACTAGCATCAAAGATTTTAGCAATGTCTTTTTGCAGCACCAATAATCTTATTGCAGTTGTAACTGTTGCTGTCATAGGGGAATAAATATGCTCCACTTCTAGCTGCAGGCAGAAAAGAGATATAAATGAATTCCAGAGACATAGGACGGTTTGTTAAAGTCAATCTTGCAATAATAGCAGATTTCCGATACAGGTCTGAAAAGTAATGAAACCACGCCTTACAAGTTGAAAGAAGCATCTTCCACATCCTTTTGAACTTGCAAAATGAACTTTTACACACAGTACTGGCATTATCCAAGCACTTTAAGCTACTGCACGTTTATTTGGAAGACTTACGTTTTCCTACCAACAAACAATAGCGGAATACGTCAGTATGTACTGTAGTTACATGCAGTTAATCGAAATTTTTAGTACAACATTTTCAGATCGTATTTCCCATAAAGAAAAGATGAACGAAACACACGACAATGTTTGAGGCAGAAAGGTAAATCGGGAGAGGCATAATCTCCAGAGAGTGACTGACACTATAGTTATCGTTCAACCAGTCAGCAGGCATAACATGAGCCTTGGTAAAGTGCAGCATTTTATGCAACCTCGAAACAAAGTTGAAATCAAGATTGAGCCTTTACTGCCCTACCAGAGCAAAATGCATGGATAAGCCCGGCAGTATAATCATACAATGCCAACAGTAAAACATTAGACCTTTAGCTAACTAGAAACAACCCAGGTTAGAGGGCGGACGTTTACAACCTCCCAATGTATTTTAAATGTATAATTACCACCATCTTGGATCTCGTGTGCTCCTTGGGCAAAGCCTTTCCAGAACACTTTTGCTCAAGTGCAGCAAAGTAACGGGACCACCAGTCCAGGACTTCCCCATCTTGATTGAACTCTCGTCTCTTAACAGTCTGGCGTATCCGACCTTTGTGCTTCTTGGATTTCTCTTTAGACTGAAGGAAAAAAAGAGCGGTACGGAAGAGCACATTTTAACGTTGTACACATGATTAATACAGGGACAAAAATGGACAAAAAATTTGCAGCAGCGGAAAACTTACTCGAGATCCTACTTTCATTGACTATCATATTACAGATGGTGAGGTGGACGCTTTATATTCTGCAACCTCAAACCAGCCATCCTGCTAACTCGCCAACCATGCTATGACCATATTTGAGCAACAACCTAGGTATATACTTCAACCTACCTACATCAATGGGCTTAAGTTTCTTAGATCAGTCACAATTCAGTCAAACCTGTGGTGAGGAAGACATAAAACATCTTTGGAAGGTTGGCAAACATTTTAAAGTGATAGGTTTTTTCAAAGCACCTCGGCAAATGTAGTCACAGATTATCATAGATACCGAGATCCAAGGCGAGGATATCCGCTGATCTGCGGAACATTTTCATACCTGCTAATATGATTACATTATAAAATGTGGAGGCAAAGAAGGAATACCACATGCGTACACAGGGATTGGAAGAAACAGCATGTGTAGTCCAATAACTAGCAGATGTAAATTTTTTTGCAAGCCAATATTACGAAGATGTCCAAAGATTAAAAGCTAACACTGTAGCACATTCACGGAAATATGCGCAAACCTTTGGTTTTCGATTTTCTTCAATATCTTGCATGGTACCATTGTCTCGCATTCCTGATGGATAAAAGAAACACAATAACAGAAAAATACAACATGTAAAGAAAGGAATTGGCCGAACAAAACAAGAAAACTGAAACCACCAATAACTAGACTTGGAAGGTAGTCTGAAATACATGTCTTTATGTAATCTGCAATACCAAATGGCCAGTGTGCCCAACATGAACAGCAACTGAACAGCAACAAGCCCTAGTTATGCTGCGAGATTAGCTAGTCATTGGACTAGCTTACGTCGCTTTGTCTACCAAATGCCGTGTAACTACGAAGATTGACTGAAACGGGTACTTTGCAAAGCTAAACTCTAATTCTGTGTGTAACATCGGTGACAGACTAGCGTAACTGACCAGATTAGCTGACTACCTTCAGCCAATTGTTTTGTTTGACTTAACTTTGATTAGCTCATCTGATCCAACTAATAAACAACTCACGGTAATCACCGCAGTTACGCTGTTTGGCTAGCGTCTGACGTCAGCATTAGGCTAATCCAAACCCTTAGCTAATCTTCAGTATAACTATGGCCATAATTTTGTTCTTCACACGATCTAGCATTTGTTTGATTAAGAAAAAACTGTTCTCTGGAAAAGATCAGACAAAATTGAACACAGAGAAACACAATTTCTCAACATACTGTTCTTTAACTTGTCTTTTGTGAAGAAGCCAGGATACAAGAACGATTGCATGAAGAATTTTCGAATTGAAGGGCTGACATGAGTACCAACCAGCACTGAGCTCTGACCAAAACGTCGTCGATCATACAGCTTGAACAATACCACAGGAAGAAATCGTTCATCTTTTGGAAGCTCCTTTAAAGGACATTATGAGAATTTCACTTGATTGCAAAAGGTGCACAATTAGGAAGTGCAGATACTTTTAGGATACAAGCAGGAATAACAAGTACATACAACATGTGACTATAGCACCTTGACTCCCACACTGTTTCATAAAAATCCCACGCTGGGGAAAAAAATCGAAAGTTACAAATTCTCAAATTCACTACCATCAACAAAAATTTTCTTATGAACATAATCATATCTATGAGTAAGGGTCTTTTTGACAACAACACCCTGAAGAATTCAGAGACAATATCTTGGGGCATTTAGGCCCACAACCAGCATGTGGCACTACTTCATCAGTTTCGCAGAACTGTAGATCGATCATATATATTTATGGTAAATTGGTGAGCTTCGAGTGGAAACCATGGGCGTAACGTCAAAAATAGTTTTTGCATGACAATCCATTATCTGCATGCACCAAACAAAACGACTTTCAAAACTATACACAAAACAACTTAAGCAGCATAGATAAATTCTTCTGTACTGATATAACCACTGACATAACAATCACCAACTTACGACATCAAAAATTTCCACAGGTGATTCAAAGTTTGGATTGACCAGTGCATTGCGGCAAATCTTCGACCTCAACTTAGCATGCTTTTCACCTGCTAAGGTCTTCAGCGGGTATGCAACGTCCATCAGAATTTGTGGGCGTGTCACACGCTGATATTTCACTTTGGACATCTCACGAATACCCCAAAATAAAACCTAGAAAGTGGATATGAGAAGTCAATGAAATGATTGACAAGCAGGCCATAATATGCGGATTCCAAAGGATAGAATACTCAGACTTACACTCAGACAATTAGAGCTGCAACTTATGCTATATGCAGCCAGGGAGTATTCTATAAGGGCAGAGCATCGTTCCATTTCCAGGAAAGGGGCAGCTTTTTACATGCTTTTCAAAGGGTCGTTTAGTTTTAAACATTGAGGGACAGCCTGTTCTGTTTGATTGTTGATAGCAACAATAAATGAAGCTAAAATAAGCCCTAGCAGGATTGAGTATAAAAATGTTGTAAGCATATTTTACACAACTTAGTGTTAACATAGCTAAATTTGCTACATATTCTGCACAGCTTAGTGTAACATAAATTTGTCTTGCTGTGCAGATGCAAATGCTACAGTCTAGCGCAAATTTGGGAAGAATAACAGCTTTCCCTTTTGCAGATGCAATGAAAAACAAGATACATTTTTAGCACTCATGGTAGATGCTGCAGAGCCTAAGAAACGGCCATTCACTTTAAGTTCTCCTCAAAGATGGGCCTAACACATCAATCTAATACCAATACTCTTCCACTTTTACTATTGCCAGTATCTAATAGTTAAATCCAGGCTATGCTTCGAAATAATGACATTCTCTGAGTATTGAAAATAATAAAGCAACTCTTACACAATTAAACCAATTGCATTAAAATTCAAAAGTGAATAAAAAATTGACAATCCACGCACCTCTACACGAAATACATTCATTTCTGGTTGTATTTCTTTTGGGATGGGCAAGTATCGAAAAGCTTTCTTCCATGTTGGTATGGGATCAGCTGGAATGCTTGGATCATCATGCTAGAAAGCAATGGAGTTAACATTGAAAAACTGCCACAGTAGATGAGCAGTAACTGTGCATAACAAGTGCCAGTTACTCTATATAAAAACGCAAAGACCTAGCAGACAATATCAACAGTGAAATTTACTATACTACTGAGTATTTCATTGAATACAATCCAGTGAGAAGTTATTGAGCCATCACAGAGACAACATTGGTTTGTTTGTGTAATGCACATGTCAGAGAAAAAAGGGACCTAAAAACTGCTCTCACAACAACCCCAACAGATATACTTACTTCAAAGAGTTCGAATGCAGCTAAAACTTCTCCAAATCGTGTCTGTCCAACAAGCACAGGGAACCACTGAAGTTGGGGTGGTCTATACTCTTCACCAAAACTTTTCAGTACTGGGTTGGCAATAGCTCGTCCCATGTATTCTTCTTCATCCTTGCGAAAGAAAAAGAAACCATCAAAAACGAGAGCTGATACTCTATTACTTTTGAGCTCTCATGAGAGTCACCTACAAGTCACCTACAACTAGGTTTCATAGGAAATTGCGTTTGTTCCAAAATGCATCATAGGACCTAAAAACAAAGGCCACAATTTGACTTTTTGAGCCAATTAAATGTAAAAAGCCATCTAAGTCAAAATCCCAAATCTTCAAAAAAAATACCATGCCAAACATGAGAAAAATCCATTGAATCCACGAAAAAGTGTTGGTCATCAACAGACAGATCAACGGATGGACAGAGACGTCATTTCATAAGACTCTTGCACAAAAGTGGGAGTTCAAAATTGACAATATGGTCCTGAAGTAACCTTTCTAACAATTACGTTGGAATCAGTTTTGCAAGAAAACATCAAACATAGCCGACTCAATTTTTCATGGGTTTCTTTGGCTCAGATAGAGACAGAGCCCGCAAGTATATGAAATCATAGGATTGTCCCCATAATACATTCTGTTGATGAGTCAAACTCTTTCAGTGGTCATGTAAACTTCTTTAAAGGAATACAACATTTACAGAGCCTTTCCAGAATACCTAACTTCAATCAGTCACTTCTACCGTAATGCCTCAAATAATGCCCCTCCTCAAATAAGCGTCCCCTCGAATAAGCGCCCACACTAGAAGTGAAATATTGAATAAGCCGCCCATCCTTCGAATAAGTGCCCATCCCTAAATCTTCAGAAACCAGTGCTAATTCGAATTTTCGACTAGAAAGTAATTGAAAGACGACTTACAAAGAAATGTTGAATAAATACAACAGTTTATTTTACCTTTCATTCTTACTTCTATCGTTTTCATCACAAGTACATGGGAACATTTTCCTTTTTTAAATTACTAGTAAATCTGTTTTTTAAATAAGCGCCCCACTCGAATAAGTGCCCCCCTTGAATAAGCGCCCACCTTAAAGCTCCAAAAATTAAATAAGCGTGCGGGTGCTTATTTGAGGCATTACGGTATATGATGTTGCATACATTGTCATTTTGAGCTGCCATGTTGAAACAAAAAAAAATAGGAAGTTCCATAATACTTCCCAGGAGCTTTACAATTATCTTCCTGGTGCTTGTTATTGTTCTACTAGCAGGTCCCACCTGATTATTAGCAGCCACACGATGCCACATCAATTATTAATCAATTGACTCAGGGGAAGCATATAGGGAGCTTTAGTGGGAACTCTTCCTGGGAGAGCTCCTACCAAGATAATTAACTTGATTTTTGTCATGGACAGTCATAAATAAAGTACTGCTATGAGATTGCCACCTCTGTAGAGTAAATTCCATACTCACATCTTCATCTTTGTCGAAAAGATCAATAACAACAACAGGAAGATTGCTGGTTGAATCATCGAAATCCCCATACACACTAATGTTCTGAAAGCGGAACATTTGGTTCCAGACTGGATTACGAGTTTGTTCGATGACTCGTGTTTGTTCAACGCTGTGACCAAATATAACTCGAGCAAAAGGATCTGCAACGACAAAAAGTTTTTACTCATCACATATCATCAAGATTACCAATAACGTAACTGTTTACCTGAGCTTCAAGGTACTCGTCGGTTCAAGAACCACATGACTGATAAGCTGAAACTCGAAACACACATTCACTTTATTTATGCACATTTGTGTCAATTTCTAAGCCAATTGCGTCCATAGGGCATGACCAATGAAGTCATAAGTGATTTGACTGTTACAGGATCTTCGAAATTTCTGGAAAAGGATACAGCTGATTCTTGATAATTCGAACTTCCTCGGGACCTTAAACAATCTTCGACCTGTCAAGAAGTCAAGAGTTCGAGTTAACGAGATTTTTTTCACTAAGTTGAGCTGGTGAGGCCCGACAAGTTAGTTTGGGTTACCAAGAGGTTTGAGATTTCGAGTATTCAAGTTATAGAGAGTAAACCGTATTTTAACAACAAATAAGTCTCAAATTTTGAGGTTATTCCAAAGTTTGGAGAAGCAACACGCACAAAAAGCAGCAATTTTCAAAAAAACTGATGGGTGTTGGTGGAATTAATCGCTCTCTTCCAGGTAGAGTAGGGTTAAGTCAAGAATAGCACACACAGTAATAAGCAAACTATACTTTCTGCACTTAACAAAACAGAAGCCAGTATACCCTCTATCAAATTGGACTCCAGTATTTTGAACAAGGAATCTGTCATGTATTTTAAAGCATAGCAATAACATCATAAAAGGCACTTCATGGTGCCTAAATTTCAGCCGTCTTGACACTGAAGGTTAAACATAAAAAATATCTCGTTAAGTTGCTGCCACGTCTCCCATCATCCTACTATAACTCACAGAAATTATGATTATGGCTATCCCAAATATAGTAAGGCGCATCACAATTATGTTCCACACATAATCACGTACACAATTGTAAATATGCTTGTGTTATGTATGATGTCCGAAAAGTCTTATCTCGACAATGCAAGCAGAGCTACAGAGAAAAACCAGACTAATCTCAGATTGTATGTGTCACTTATGTACACTGAACTGACATTGCTAAATTTCTACAGCTTGTGCTACTACAATAACTCAAATAATAAATAAATAAATAAATAAATAAATAAATACATAAATAAATAAACAAACAAAAAACTGTCTAACCAAGTGGTTGGCTGAAACAAACAAGCATATTGTGTCCCATGATGTGTCTAATGGAATAGGTCAAAAAACGATATTTTGGTTTAACAACAGGAACATCTTTCAGTATTTCAAGTATCAAATATTTCACTCCCCAATAAATCCTATAGTCCACTTTTAAAACCTGCACATCAACTGGCAAGAACACTTACATAACTCTACAACCGGATTTACGAAAAGCTACCGGTCACTTGCTTCAAATACAATGCTAATGCATTTCTCTAAATATTTGGGAAATGGTAACTACAGCTTAAAGAATTTACCTGACAGTCCCGATTCATCCAGACCATACACAGACCTTCCTTGGTAAATATGAGCACGCATTGTGTACTGCTTTTCCGCTGTGAAAGAAAAAAGAAGGGAATTAATCAGGCAATGCAGTGAGAGCCACAATGATGTTGCCTTCTCCACGTGTGGTCAACACAAGTTCCTGGCTGATATCAAGACACATGCAGCCAAAATTAAGGAAATGTTCACTGCTGACATCTAGCTATGAAGTAGGTCCACCAGTAGTTAAATCAAGAAAGTTCAATATGCCTAGAGTACAGTGCATCCTTTGGGGTTAATTCCCCTCCCATTTTTCAGTAAGTCCCCTCACATGGGCTCCACCACCCCCCCCCCCCCCTCGCACACACACATACCTATCAGCAACTGTCCCTCCCCCATCTGTCCTGATGTTGGACATTGCTAACTACGCATCAATTGCTCTCTAAACTTATAAAAGACAATGACAGTTCGCATAGCATGGGATAACATTATAAGACAGCCGTATCAAATCAGTAGCTGATGCTCAACAGCAGGTTCATAAAACATGTTATTCTTACAGCTGCAAGAAAATGACCATCTGCAGTTACATCAGGATTATTACTGTCCCTCTCCCCGATATTTGTCACAAACAACAGATCCCCTCCACTTGCCTCCCCTCCCCCCCACTGATGTGCTAATAGATGGTTCCTCCTATGCTCAAAATTCTATCCCCCTCCCCCTCATCTTTCTAGATGGGGGAGGGCCCCATGAATGTTTCCATTCAAAAACACGGAATCAAGACATGCAGTACTTGGATGAGCTGTACTTCTAGTAACCATATTTATCCACAAATCGCTCTGCTGCTCACACACAAATACTATGATAAGATATTCATTGAGCAGATGGTAGCTGTTTGGACTTTTGTAACTCCTGTCATAATTGTCTGCTGTAGCAGCACAAACAACAACAACCTCTGTTTTGGCTGTTGCTAAGGAGGACAGATAGGGGTTAAAACTTCCAGCAGTTCATTGAACGACCAGCATATTCAATATCTAACTTAGAACCTCACAACTTCGTAATTTCACTTATTATTGGTACTATCGACATTCTTAGAAACATCTCAGCAATTCAAACTCCTGATTCTGATCTAGTGTTGATGGTACTCAGTATTACCCACAGTGGGATTTACGGATGAAAATTAATGCCAAAGAAGCCTGTCCTAGAACGGAAGTCTTCTGGCGTCTCCCTCAGCAATTCACAGTTTAAGAAGAATACAACATACATAGAAGTATTTCTACTTACTCTCATACAGAAGATGATTCGGAATGAGTGAATGAGCCGGCTGCAAACAAACATACAAATCAGAGTGGCAATAGAAATATTGCTTATCATGCTTAGAGTCATGAAAAAGATGAGTAGACATGCATCCAAGTAAGATCAAATCACACACAAATGATATGCAATGTTAATCTCACGTATGAACCATGAAGCAACCACGAGACTGGTCTATACAAGTATTTACAGAAAAATCAGGCTGCAATTAAAGCTTAGGCAGCACCAATTTTTTTATGTTTGGGCTCGCACAGCCCCATAATTTACTGAGAATTGGGCTTTCCAGGCATGAATGCTCAGTGGTTTCAAAAGTAGGCGGCAGCTGGCTCAACAGGACTCCTACTTTAACACATTCTTGCATTTGTGCCGGCTATTTTTTGTAAATATGACCAAATAATAAAGGAAACAATGATTATTTTAAGAGTTCGAACCGCCTACTTTCATGATGCAGCCTGCTACGAGAAAAACTTTTGAAACCCCTGAGCGTTCATTGGCATGCATAGGTAGTTACCGACCTAAAATCGTCCCTCTGATAAATTTAGCAGTCAGAGTACGCAGAAAGTTTCTTATATCGGCAAACAGTCAAATAACAAAGCGAGAATTGCCGAGCGTCTAGACTTCCAAAAAACATAGATCTACAGCTTTTGCTTTTGCAGCACATATGGATCTACCGCTTCGGTCGTCAAAAAGTTAAAATAGAGACTAAAGATAAACATCAGCAAGATGTAACACAATCAACTCGCAAAAGTTACATACCACAGAGAATCCATGAGGAGCTCCATCTAAGAAAGCATCTTTATCTCTGTATGCTCCCAACCATAATCGAATTTGAAGCTTAGTATGCATGTCAACTTGGTGTGAACCAGATGTAGGCTTGTACGGAAGCTAAAACACCAGAATGCATAGAACAGCTTCAAATTAACCCATTGCAAGAAAAAAACAAAATAACATTTCATCTCAAATGGACGAAAAAACGCAACATGCATGATGCCACAATGTCACCATTGCTAAAAAACACATTGACTTACCAGCGATTATCATCAAAGAGGGATAATAAGGAGACAGAGTGCATATGAAAAGAGATGGAATGACAAGAGGAAAATAAAAATAGAATAAGTTCCATGCATTTATTGGTGTTGAACATAGGGCAGTGGTCTGAAGCGCCGAAAATGATTCCTAACTCACATACAGAAAACTCTTGTAAAACAATTTTTACTACCCCAATAGATATTTTAGCAAGCTAACGTTCAACTTTTGCAACTTGAGCCAGAGAAAAATTAAGTCAGGCATGATTACAAAAGAGGAAACGTTTTTTTCCAGGAAACTATGTGTACAGAATGCTTGCAGGGAAGTTCAAAAGCCCGAAAAACAAATCTGTCTGAAGATATCACACTTAACGCATAATAAGCACTGATATTGAATAAACGATGCAACTATAATGAACAATTTTTCCATACCCTCAGAAAAAGTGTCTGAACTTTTCCACACCGTGCACCGCGCAACTGCGGATCTTTTGCATACAGTATATCAGCAGCAGGGATGCGAATGTAGGCAATCCG
>JAOBRC010952002.1:0-16512 GCA_027575255.1 Scolionema suvaense | reverse complement strand
AAAGAGGCCATCTTGAAGAAGATACAAAGGAATGCTTTTAGATCCAAGCAAAAGAAGTACTCAAAAAGCTTGGAAGGACATAACTTAGTAGCAGAAACACAAATATCCTGCCACAGCATCAAGGATTTTAAGGATACTTTCATTGCTCTGAGTGATTGTTTCTTGGCTAGTAAATTAGGGGAAGCTTTGTCATTACTATTTTCATGATTAAATTCATTGAATGTCTATGTTTTTTGGCACTTAGTAACCCTAAGGGAAGAACGTTTCGCGAGAGTTAAATTTTTCGGGCATGTAGCGGGAATTAACTTTCACGACGGAGGCTAAGCAAAGGATTTTGTGGGAATGAATTTTTTGTGATTAACCATTTCTAGAAGACCGGTTGAAATGTCTGCTTTAGTTGTTGTGTGATTTGTTGAGAGCCTACTATGCAGTGTTGAAAAAACTGTGTCACAATTCTCTGGCCAGCAGCTTGCACTTGCAAACATCTACCTCCAGCCAAAATTTGTGCAATGAAAAGTATAGGGTCCTTTGAATGGTTGTGAGAAACGAGTTCCAGCCTCCAGAAGACCGTAAAATCGGTATCCAGCGGAGAAATAGCTATAATCCTTGGACATATTATTGTCCCGCTTTTCTTGCTGACCCAAACTTTGCGTATTTTGGTTCACTAGAAACCCTGGGTACGACAATAATCCACAGATGCATGCCAGGTGATTTGATTAATAATTTGCTCTTGAAGCAAGAAACAAAGAACCTATACTCGTGATGTCATCATAAGAGTATAGCAGGGAAAATTTGGCCCCAGTCGGAAAATAGTCTGGATCTGCCCCTGTGGTTGGTTTCTTATAGAAAAAGAACATGTACTATCAAAGATTTACGAACGTGCAGCCAAAAAAAATTAATATGGCCGCAAATCAGAGACATGAGGTGTGAACTTACAGTTCAAGTAAATACGAAATGAAAGGATTCCTTTGTAAAACCACAGATGTCGCTTCCACGCTTCAAAAGTTTGATTATTCACTCACATAATATTCGAATACTTCGTTCCACCAGAATTATGAGGTTTACAACCTACCTTGCTTGCTGCCGTCCTCCTGTTCTCAACAACTTGACGGTATGCAGATACTGCCTGATATGCATGCTGATATGAGTGCAGGTCTCTGTAACTCGCAGCACAAACAAAAGTCTCGGTTGTCAGACGAAAAAAAATTTAATCACTGAGCCAATCAGCGCGCGGGAAATTAAACGAACATGAGACACTGGGATTGATTACAGTGGTAATAGTTTTTCCATATCTGTCGAATGTCGTGCGCCGCAAGGACTGATGGAATTACTGTATGCAAAAGGTGCAAATTTCAATCGTGAATATTTCCCGAAGTACTTATGCTGTTAAGCTGAAATTTCGTATGTGACCTCACTGAGTCCAGAGCTTCAAAGTCATGTCAAACAAAAGCCTGGGAAACGGTTCCTTTAAATCCTATAGAATCAATGCTGATTTACCTCAGAGACAGAATTATTTGTGTGATTGGCGCATTATATAGTAGCTACTTTTAGTCTTCATGATGTAACTTTGGTGTGCACGAACCAAGACTTGACACATTTCTGCATGATTATGCTTGCTGTTTTCTTAGTTTGGCTAAGTTGAATCACACTGATGCTGTTGGCATTGGTATGGTAAAAGATGGCACTAAATGTGGAGATGGAAAGGTAATTTACAGTTTATCACTCAGTGTTTACAATGGCAGAGCAAGTCCGAACATATACCTCATTGTGTGGCGGTGATGTGGTGGATAATACATGTTTTCTATACATTTATTGGCATAAGTGGGAAAGGCGAGAGCCCCACTGATGAAGCATAGCGGAAGGCAATATCATGCAAATCATTATTGTTTTTGTCGTGACCAGAAAATGTAGCTCGGTATTAGTGTGATCTTGTCTCCTACTTTGATAAAGCTGTGTTTTTTTGCGTTGTGCTTGTTCTGCGTCCACTTTTTTTATTGTCGTTCTTAATGGTGTGCACTTGTTTACATTTAGATATGCATGGACCATGAGTGTAAATCGTTACAAGAGACTAGTATCAAGTTATGCGCTTTTATTAATGGGAAAGAATGCAATGGAAAAGGAGTAAGCATTAGGTTGCTATGTGATGATGAAGTTAAGTTTGTTTATTCTGTGAAATGTTTCCATTTACCCAAGATGGGAACACTTTTTTTGGACTCCCGCTTTAGCGGAAGAGTCCTATAAAATCAGGTCTGTCCGTCCTTCCGTCCGTCCTTCGTTCTGCCCTTCCATCCTTCCGTCACCAACGCATTTTCCCGGATAACCGTGATTGACGAAAAGTGATGGAGCCTGAACTTTGTTCTGCTTGCAGGTGGCAATTTGTGCTCAAAACTGGCCATATTTAGGGTTTTTTAAGAATATTTCAAAATCTGTTCATTACTTTTTTGTGCTTTTTGGTGTGAAACTACAGGACAATATTAGTTATTCTGTGGACCATGTGTCATGTCGGGCAAAACTCTCGTTCGGCTTGCAGGTGGCAATTTATACATGTCCAAAAAAGGCGTTTTTCATGGTTTTTCCAAATAAGTTAAAAACTGTTCATCGGATTCTCGTTATTTTTGGTTTGAATATTAGGGGCAACTCTATACTTATGTTTTGAACCATATGCTGTGTCTCCTGAAATTCCTCGTTTGGCTTGCGGGTGGCAATTTACGTTCAAAAATGGTGATTGTCAGTGTTTTTTCCACGTGTGTGGTGAAGCATTAATCTGCTTATTGTTTTTTTTATGTGGATATTTGAGGCAACTCTATGCATTTTATGAACCATGTGCCATGTGTCCGGACAATCTCGTTTTGCTTGCTGGTGGCAGTTTACGCCAAAAAATTGCGTTTATCATGGTTTTTTCCAAATATGTCAAAAACTGTTCATCTGATTCTTTTCATTTTTGGTTTGAATATTAGAGGCAACTCTGCGCATGTTTTCAACCATTTGTCGTGTTTCCTGACAATCTCATTTGGCTTACGGGTGGCAATTTGTGTGCAAAAATGGTATTTTTCAGGTTTTTTTCCGAATATGTCATGAACTGTTCATCTGTTCTGTCATTTTTGGTGTGACTCTGTACGATATGACCCATGTGTTGTGTCTGAGGAAAATCTCATTATGCTTGTGTGTGGTCATTTATGTCAGAAAATGGCTATTTTCGTTTTATTTTTTCCAAATGTTTGGTCTGGATCTTAGGGGCAACAAAGCATATATACTACTATGACCCATGCTTTATATTTCGGGAATATGTAGTTCTTAGCATGGTGGTGGCAATTTATGTCAATAATTGCTGTTTTAGAGTTTTTTCATAATGTTATGTGTTATTCTCTTCTTTGATATGATGCAGAGATTCTCAATTAAGTTTGCGGGAGTCCACTAATATTTTACTTGTTGAATACAAGTTTTACGCACAGAAACATGTAATATTTCATGCTCCCTAGTGTAATCTATCCCAAGGAAAGATTTTTTATTCATAGTCGACATATCGCCGTTTGTTATTGAGAAAGGAGACTATAGTAAAAAATCTTCACATTTGTGTAGGTGATTTCCTCATTTAGGTAGGCGAATCAGGGAGTTTTTGGTAGGGTTTGGGATTCTGATTAGATTTCTTGGTTCAGACATATGTCACAGGTTTTTTGACGCCCGAGCTTTTGAGACAGGTCTCGAGACTGTCACCAGCTTCCTTGACGTCGACAAATTACGTCAAAAAATCGTCATTTTTCAACAGGTTCACGGAAAAGCACCGATAAAGCAAAAAATATCCATGCTAGGGCAAATATTAAATATTTTGCAAATGTAGAATAGAATTTCATAGAAGATTTGTGACGTTTCGTTGACGACGCCGGTACCGAAGTCCAGCTGAAGTCGGATCAAAGTCAAAAGTACGTTTTTTCGATGTTTCTGTCTTCGGCTTGGCTTTCAAAGTTTTACTAGAAAGATAATTTGGAGCACAGGCAGTTGCGATTTGCGACGTCACTACATCCATCATGTGCTCTGATAGTGTTGTCTTGGGCCATTCTGGCCATATTTGATGGCTAATTTGACGATATTAGCAAAATCTGGTAGGTTTGGATTTTTGCTCCTTTTGAACTTGCAAAGTAGTAGTTAGTTTTGGTATAAAACGTTTTATGGTAAGTATTATAGTTTTTGCTACAGACACAGTTAAAGGCGAAAAAAGGCCGAAATTGGCAAAATTCGAAAAAATGCAAATTTGGTGTTTTTCAGACCATAACTTTGTGGTCCTAGGTTCTAGGCGAAAATAGAAGAAAATTGCGATGACCATATCTAGTCATTGGCTGCCAGGCAGTCCAAAATTTCAAAAACTTTGGGCAAAAAAGGCCTATTTTTAAACTTGATCCAAAACTCATGAAATTCACAGAATCAATAGATCTTGACCCAGTTCACCAATTTGACCCATTAAAAGCCCTTATTTTGACTTTAAGTTCTTAGTATTCGCCCCAAAAAAGTGTATTTTTGTGAAAATGACGTCACTTTGATGGCTTCTGATGCCCGACGACGAACGTGAAGTTGTCAAACAAACTATTTTCTGATTGTCCACAAAATGTTCTATAGGTCTACAGTCAGAAACATTCCCAAATGTGTTTAGAAAGTACTTATTTTGCCGCTCAAATTTACACCATAGAAATGAGGCAAACATGACCCCCTATATTGACCTTGTACAACAACTTGTATATTATGGGTCCCTGTAAGTTTTTGTTTAAGGGGCGCTATGAGGCCTCAAAAATGGCTTATTTTGCATTATTTTCAATTCTGCGGTCCATACTTGACGTCACGTGACGTCACCATGACGACACTTCAGGCAAATTTTTCTTTAGAAATAAATGCATTGGACAATGTCCTTATAGGAAATATAAAGGTTTAGTGTTGTCTTTTTTCTAATGTTTTGTGCAGGTCGGCCCAAAAGTCACTTTTTAAAGTACTAATAGTGTGCTATAGTGCGTTGGAGGGTTCAGATTGGCACACTTGTGCCTTCTTGGGCAATTTTAAGTTCATGGTGGCAGGTTTTAGTTGTTTGCAAGAGTTGGGCATGTGCACTTTTCAAGTATTACCTATTTTCTGGCATTCAAATGCATTCCAGAAGTGGTAATCATACATAAAAGGGCTGCAAGAATGCAGGAATTGTCTAAGTCATTTCCTTAGCATTAATGAAATATTTGATATTTGTAAGTTTTTCTGTTCGGATATCAATTTTTGTTGAACTATTCGTCTTTCTTTTGTTTCATAGTTTCTCATATATGCAATTTTGCAAAAAACTTGCAATTTTTACACATTTTGTGGTACTTTTAATAACTTTGCCAATGGATTGTCTATCTTTAACACAACTATATCTCTTTTCATGACAGTACGGAACTAGTTACATGCGGAACACCTTTCATTATACGCATTGATCTTGATTTTCAGGATTTGTGCTTTGGCGAAATTGCTACTTCTGACTTTTGTTGCAGTTTTCTTGATTTCAAGTTTTTCAAGTTATTTTCTAATGCACTTCGATGAACATTTCGCACTGATTAATGATCTTTCGAACATCCATTCCGTGTTTTCTGGTAAAGGTTTTTTTAGCTCAATGAAGAGCTGTTATAATAGAGACTTTCTGGATTTGAACTAACTTAAAATCGCTACATTTTGCAAAATTTGCGGTCTTCCTAGTTTTTGACCGATTTTCTACCTTTGAAACATTTTCATTGCTGATCTTTGTGGCACCTGTCTTCCAGTTCCCAATTGTACTTTTTGGTACGAGTATGAAACTACTTTCTCATCTTTAGCATTAAACTGTACGCAGTTTGTCAGCGCCACCTGCATGCCTTGATTTTACCGATGGTGACTGGTTACTTCAAATTTTACCAGATTGTTAAAACAAATACAAATGAGCCCAAGGAGTTTACTATATTTTTAGCTACTTTTCCAACTACTGACTACTTTTTCTGTTATCGTGATCTTTTCTGTCCCAGAAAACCCTGCTAGCCATCATTGGAGTCCCCAAAAAACTATCGCACACGCTCCCGCCTTTGCCCTCAAATGGAGAAATGTTGACTATGAATAAAAAATCTTTTCTTGGGATTTCTTTCGACGCTTTGGCACTGGCCTCTGGCCAACCAGCCAGCCAGCGGCGAAAGCAGCGAGTGAAAGGACATTGTATTTTACTTATTTTACGTTTCGCATGATAGCTTGAGGAGAACTATTTTTTGTGTTCTTATTCAATTTAATCTTGCCTTGTTAAGGAGCTACACATACATTTTTTTCATGCCTGGTTGTTAATATTTTGTCTGGTTTTGGATGTCTGCTTTAAAGCCGAAGAGTCCAATTATATGAGCTCCATCCACCCATCTGTCCATCTATTTCCAGCAACAGTTTTGCCGGATGAATGCTTTGTGGATTGTTCTGAAATTTTCCATGAGCGTCGAGATCAATTATGGAAACGAATTGATAAAGCTGGGTTTTTGTAAAAATGATACATTCAGATTGCATTATCAATTTACACCTACTAGGGGCTTTTTCAAATATTTAAAGATTCTTGCGGGTGGCTATTAACATTGGACAATGGCCATTTTTTTGAGGGTTTTTTTTTTGTAATTTTGGGTTTAAATGTTAAGGGCAGCACTATTAGTGGTGATTTCCAGTTAATTTTTTCCAAAGGATTACTGCTTCCGCAAAAACTATCTACCGCTTTTGCGCATTTTCGCCAGTTTATTGCTCAAAGCAGTCCCTTACAAGTAACAATAGAATGTCATCTTGTCCTTCCTACAGGATATCCATTTGCCGCAAGATTACTACTGTCACATGAGCCGAGCGGCAAAACGTATTCTGTTCATGCTTGGTTTAATCTTCTCTATCTTTATTCTATGCTGTCAGTAGATTATGATCAATTATGTGCCAGACAGATCATATATGGTTAGTAGAATATCCATTATCAATAGGAGACTAGGCTATATTAACCTTTAATAGTTAGCAGTTCTATACGGCCAGGTCGCAAAGTTCACAATCTTCACTATAGATGTGGTTCAAGTGCTGGCTTAGCACTTATATGCAGTTCATATGCTGGCTTTATTCTCATGGTGACCAATAGTCAGGAAACCCTGGAAACCGTGGAAAAGTCAGCGAACATGAAAAAATGTCATGGAAACCCTGGAAAGTCAGGGAATTTGATCAAATTTAAGCATCATGGAATTTCGTTTTGATGTTGTAAAAGGCTGCTTTGTCACTGTATTTTGTCGTGGGCTAATGTAATGTGTCATGGACATAATGGCAAAGTAAGGCTAAAATAGCGACTGCTCTACAGATGTGATATTACTTCTCCAAGCAAGCTGATTGCAGTTGATTTCTTTAGTCTCAGTGGCCCTACCACTGCTATTGCACCCTGAGTCAAGCCTGATGTTTTCTGCTCAGACAATATTAAGGTTATGTAGGACTATAGTGTTACTGAATTTCAAGTAAGGGGATCGTCAAATGCCTCAGGGTAAATGCCTGTTGAGTTCTGTAGGTGTTACTTGAAAGGCATTTGCTGCAGAGCATTGGTATACTTTTTTTCCTGGTTCTTTTTTTTTTTTGATTTTCGGATGACGAAACTCTACATTGATCTACTTGTGAAGATGAATGTCAGTTTCTTGGTATAGCACCATGAATTTGTCGATGAAAGGAAAACAAACAATATGTCAACTGGATCTCTAAAGTTGAGCATTATGCATATATTATTTGCTGTGCTCTGTCGCATGAGGCCCAGTCAAGCTGAAGAACCAAAGACCAGGCATATGAGACCTTTTAAATTGTGGGACAAGATAAGGATGAGTGTTATTATCTCTAAAAAGGAGAAGTCCAATATCTCTAAGTGTATCACCCACTGTAGCCGATCCAGCTGGCCACTTGCATCGAACATCTCTGCTGTACCTGCAACTGGGCCAATGAATATTTCTGATGATGTGTTTACCCTACGCATTCTATGCATTTTCGGGTAATACAGGTTATGGGGGAGGTGGATTTCACCCCGTACTAACTTCTACAATAGGTGCTACATCCAAAAAGCTTTGTAGGGTTGGAGAACATCTCATAACACTATTTTAGGACTTAAGATTACCTTGCTGTGTCCGTCTGAAATTTGAAGAAATAAGTCCCTTTGGAGCTTTTTTGAGAGCTGCTTGTAATAAGAAAAAACGCATGCACCTCGCTTTAAGAATGCTTCCGGTATGCTTCTGGTAAAAGGCAATGTTTGGGTTTGCATGACGCACCGTGGGCAACTGCCAGAACTGTGCTTTGTTGAATGCATTGCTCTTCTATCAGTAGTAACTATTGTGATTTGTCACAGAGGAAGTGAACATGGTAGATATACATCCATTTGCTGAAGAAGTGCTCTGTCTCCCAGGCTGTGTCTGAAACTAATTGACTTGTTGGTCTACATGCTGTACAGGTTTCCCTGTGTAGTATTTAAAAATTTGAATGAGCATGTTGATGAGGACCACATTCATTTTCTTGTCAACTTTAAGAACTTTGGGCTCGGGCTTTCGTCTTGTTTGAATGTGGGATGTGTTTTGATGCAGTTTGTGCCAGTACATGTGGTCATGAGCTGCCTTTCAAACTTACGTTTTGCTGTTCTTTCATGCTTGAAGTATATTCTGTCACTATGTAGCTGCTTGTCTTTGACAGTGATTCAACTTGAGGTATAGAACAGCCTTGCAAAAAAGGCTGTGTAACTTTAGTGGAGTCAGGGAATTTTATTAAATTTGGTCTTGGAAACCCTGGAAAAGTTAGGGAATTTTGTTTTCCAAATTCATTGGTCACCATGATTCTCTCCTTTGATATTGCCATCCATTTTGCTTGATTGCTGAATTGCTTTAAGTTTCACTTTCCACTTTTTGCCACATATTCTCATCATGTAGAACATGAAATAAAATTTCCGTTAGGTACAAATACAGGCCTAAGCATAAACAACGAACACCAAGGAAGAGGCAATCGAAGTAAAACTAGTAGAAAAAGCAGTCATGTCGTCTCAGCTATGCAAATGCATGAAACAAACTGAATTTCATTAAGGTAATGCAAATATCAACTGAGCAATTAGTGGAAATGCAACAAAACTAACTGCATTTAAAACAAAAAACAACTGAATTTGATCATACAAATAAAGAAACGCTGAATTTTATTGTAAGTAACTACAGCATAAGTTATGGAGTTCTATCGTTAACCGGAAGGAAACCAACTGAAGTAAAAAAAAGGGACTGAGTCAAATCATAGAAATAAAGAAAACAACTGAATTTTATCATAAAAACAAAGACGAATACTGAGTTTTATCATAACAAAGCAGGGAAACTGCCGAATTGTATCTTAAAGATAAAGGAAAGGATCTACATTTGGTCAGAAAAATAAAGAAAAGGAACTGAATTTTACTGTAGAAATAGAGAAAAAACTGAATTTTGTCATAAGAAGGTAGAGAAAACGACTGAATTTTCTTGTGAAATAAAAAAAGGACCTGAATTTTATCAGAAAATGAAGAAAACTAATACACTTGCCGCACATGTCCTAAGCTATGCCGCACTTTTGAGTGACTACAGATTAGTGATATATGATAATGGAATGGTAGCAGACCGGTAGCAGAATAAACTGGACATCATCCCTTAGCTACGGGTCATATCTGGGGAAGATGTCATTGGTATTGAAGGTGACAATTTTGTCTAAAAGTGCTTATATCAGGGTTTTGTAAAATATGTCGAGAACTGTACACAGTCTTCTCTGTTAGTAGACTTGTAGGTGTTTGACAGTTGCGTGCCAAATTTCTCTTGACATGTTTGGAGGCTTACAGGTGCGATAGCATGCGTCTCATAGGAAAGAACGGGTGCATAAGTCTTTTTATTTTTGGTTTGAGTCTTAGGCAGCAAATGTTGTTATGACCCATGGGTCACATCTTCAAAAACGAGTGTTCGGCTTGCATGTGGGAAGTTACATCACACAATAGCCAGTTTTATTGTTGTTGTCAGATCTTTCAGGAATGCTTCATTTTTTATTCGTAGTTTTTGGTGTGATTTTCTTGGGGTAATACTGCATATATGAATGGTCTCAACATCTCCTATTGTAGTTGCGAAATGAAAGAAACATCTTAAACTATTTTTGAAAAAGCTCAAAAAATGAAAACATCTAGATGTACTTGGCCACACCAAGTCGAAGAAAGGTTTCCCCGAAAATGAAACATGGTTGGTACAATTTTGGTCTTAAATGATGATTTTTTGTGTCTTATTTTACACCACTAATTCTGTAACTTGTTTGTTTACAAATTTTCTTCAGGTGTGCACATCATTTGGAACCTGCCATTGTGAGGGTACCCTATCGTCAGCTTCCAACTGTGTCAATCGTATGTGTATTGTGGTCTTTTCTATTGAATTTTGTATGTAAAAGCTATCAAAGTTGTCGTTTTATAAGCTGCAGGCTATAGATGAAAATTGAAATCCAATCGTGCCTAATCAGCATTTTCAGCATTGGTGGAGATCACTTTCGAATGCGATATAGTTTGTATTTTGTTGTGTTTTACATTTGCTTTTCCATGTCTAGTTCTCTGTAGGTGGCATTTGTTTTCCATCTGCTGTCTGGGAAATCTCATACAGTGCTCATTTTTTTCTTATCTAGTAGAATGCGTGTGATGTTCTTGATTATACTATCATCAAGTTTCGCTGGAAGTTGGCAATTTCAAGTCTATTCCATTTGCTTTTGTTTGGTCATCTTAACGACAGAACTAATTGTTTTATTTATCTTCAATAGTTACTCCAGCTTTAGAAGCACTATGCTGCACTAGACCTATATTCAAAGATTTATGGTTAATTGGCAGCTTAATAGTGCATGTACTTGTTTCTTTGAGATTATCTGATCTACCTTGTGTTTACTGCCTCATAAAGTCATTTGCCATAAATTATGCCAATACTGTTTTCTGCAATACTGTCATTTGTCATAAATTGTGGCAATATTGTTTTCTGCAGCTAACAATCCCATTGACGGTAAATTCGGCCCATTTACTGCATGGTCGGCTTGTGACAAGTCCTGCGGAGGTGGAAAGTCCAAACGATATCGATTTTGTAATGCTCCTTATCCCAAGTATGGTGGTAAACTGTGTGTTGGCGCCCTATCAGAAGAAAAAGATTGCAATATTGGAGCCTGTCCTGGTAAAGTCTACCCCTTTTCAGTATCTTTCAGCTACAGAAAACATTTAAGAAAGATAAAAAGCAATGCTATGCAGTCAATTGTGTCCTGTTACAATTTCCAAACATTATCTTTTGGTACTTGAGAACTTGCCTTGTCCTGGTAGCTGCTTTGTAGCTTTGCACACTGTATGGACACTTTCAATGTGGTACAGTTATCTTGTGTGACTACTTTGACTTCGTATTTAAATGCAATTTTGTCAGCAGTGGTATTATTGTTTTGTCATTGGCAATGAAGAAAATCTATGATTGTTATGTAAGAATAGCCCTTCTTGAGCTATTCTTGATCAAGTACTATTGATCAATGACATAATGTTTTGTTGTTGTTCCAGTGTCCAAGTCTTGTGCTGATTTGCAACGAAAATTAAAATTGAGTGGAATTATTGCACTGGATGGCGTGTACGATATCACACCATTATCTGGAGTTGCTTTTAAAGTTTATTGTGATATGACACGGGATGGTGGTGGCTGGACTCTCATTGTATCCTCGCACACCAATTCATGGACTAAAGAGAATGTACATTTGAGAAATGAAGGATCTCCTGAATTGTACAAAGACTACTCCATTTTGAAAAGGGCTGACCAAATCAAAGATAGTACTTATGACGCAAGCATTAACTTCCTGTATCGCCTTGAGGCACATGAGTTTGGTGAGTTGGGAACTATATACTGGCGTCAAATGATTTACAGTGAAAGCCGGGGAAGGTGTAAAGTGCGAAATTGTTTAGCTATGTGTAGACAGGAACATTTGATTCATCAAGTTTTGCATTTTGACTCTTTGGCAAGTTAGAAGGTATATTCTTCATATTGCTATTCAAAGGAAAACTTGGGAAATTGCCTTACATAAGTGGTTATACATGGCAAGTTCCCAAAGCCAAACTCGTTTCCCATATCTTCAATTATACCCTGTAAATGAAAGCACTAGAACTTGATATTTACTTGAGCGCCACGTTACATGATTCTGGTACAAATATATAAATTTTTTATTTAGCAGCTTTATTCTACTATTGATCAAAACATAACTAATGTAGAAGTAAAAGATTGTGTTTGTGCTTTTGTGCCGTATGGTATGCAATGCTCTTAACGTGTTTGACGTGAAACATTTATTTCCGCACATTTATTTCCATTAAAGGAAGAAACTTTCTCAAAAAAACTTGTGCAGAAGAACACATAGAACACTTGCAAAATTATTTACAAATTCGCAACTTACAAAAATTGATGATTAAGTATTCGCTATTGTTTCGATGTACGAAAAATTTCTTCCACAAAACTTTTCATCTTATTCTAATTCGCAAGGATTTCATCTGAAAAACTCATGTAAAACACTCAATTGGGGAAAATTTCTTCCGCAAAAAAAAGATCCATGACAAAAACTGATCAGCAAAAAACACAACTGTCAAGAGTTGCAAATTGCAAAAATGCCTTCCCTTAGGGTTTGATAAGAGCATCGTTTGTCATGATCAAGAGAAGTGTTCCTTATAGTGGCTTGTAGTGAGTAGCAATGATAATTACCCTCAGAAACATTATTGTGGCTCTTGTATTGTTGCTTTTGATAGGTAACTTTTTAGAAGATGTTTTGGTGCTACGAATAGGCTACGTTTTTCATGAGGAAGCTTATAATCGATTCGAATATCCAGCATCAATGTCAATGTTACCTGGTTTTCGTAGTTATGCAGAAAGCGCTTTGACACTGAAATTTGTTCATTCTATGATGCTTTTGGCAAAAGCAGAAGGTACAAAGCAACTTGCCCTATAAGACTAGGCTTGACCTTGCAGGAGAGTACCAGGAGTGCCAGGTTCAGCTCTGGAACAGCTTGTGCTATGTTTAAGGCATCGATGTTCCATGCCACACCAAGTCGTTCACTGGAGGAGATCTTGTTGACATCCATGGATGGTCTTTGTAAACATATGATTTGCTTCCATTCGTCGAAGTAGCAAATGCTGCAATGGACAAAAATCCTTGCAGTTAGATCAGCAGCTGGTTTGTTCGACTGTGCCAAAGGCATCTCGCGAAGTTGATGTTAGTTTTTGCACATCTTTTTCAGCTTTGCAAATTGACACATTGGAGTTTCCTCGGTTCTGCTTACGTTGAAGGGTGGAAAAGAATGTCAATTTGAACAAGTTTTATAATGTCAGTGCTACTATGTGAACTTGTGTATGTTATCTATTAATAGATTTCCTCTTGGAGATAGATGCTTGATCAGTTCTGTTCTATCCCTCAACTTGATAGTCTTAGCTTTCTTTGTTTAGGGAAATATGGTGGTATTTGGAGTGCAAGTAAGTTCTACCGTTTGGACTCTACTGATAAATATCAAGGGAACATAAAACTCATCAAGAAGTTTCCGAAATGGGACTTCAGTGGGAATACTATTGGTGTACGTATTCCATATGTATTTGAGCATGTTCTTACAACTGCTACGAATCCTGCTGATGAAAATTCTCGATCTGGATCCATAACTGGTGAGAAATGTACCTTCTGTTCCAGAGGCAGTATTAAAGGAACGCTGCTCCTTTTTTGCATGCTGAGATAATAACTAGGGGTCTATTGGCTGACGAAAATGCAACTCAGTTCGATAGATCGCCCTTTTTTCTGCTTAAATTTTTATATCTGACTGATCTCTGTTGGAAGAAGTTCTTTGATTAATTGAGAAATATGCTACCTTTTGTTGTTTCTTCTTAATAATAAAAATAGCTAATGAGTGTTTTTTCGTTTAGGTGCTATTTAAATTTATAATGCATGTAGTTCTTCATTGCGCAGCGTGTTTATATACTTCACTAAAAAATTGTTGTTTCTCACCCTCTGCTCGCAATCACTTAGTTCATGTACAGCTCTGGGTCTTGTACATAAGAGCAGTTATATTAGTAACTGATTCTCAATGTGAATTTTCTCCTTGGTAACATCATCATTACAACCAGTTCCCATAAAATACAGTTTAGGCTCATTATATTCATTGGCATAAGCGATTTCTTGGGATTGCTGATCTCTTAGTCTGTGCAAAAATAATCTGACAAGTACAACTCCTACAATTGACATACCGGCAAGTCGGCAATGCCGACAATGACTTTGGACCTTGATACTGCTTGGTCATGATGAATGTTGACTGTATTTACCCCGCTAAAATATCGATCACACCGTGGACTTCATGATGGAAATGAATTCATGGCTATTGACTAAGCTCTACCTTGTTCTGATATTGTCTTTAATTATTAGCTTTCTTTATTAGGATTATTAGAGTTTTTCATCCTGTTATGTTGACAAAAACTGCAACTATGTAGAGTTATGTGAAATATTGCCGTAGCTCCTGAAATAGCTGCTTTCATAAATTGTTACACAGTACTTTCTGCAGGGGTAAGGGGATTGTGCCTGCAGCCTTATTTGGCCCAAAAAAGTCATCGAAATGCAGATAAAGAGAAGGCCATGGTATTTTTGGTGTAAAATATCTTTTAATCTACAGTTTTAACCAAAAGTGAGATTGCTGGGTTCCCTGGTAAAGTATTGCTGATGTCATCAAATTTGTATGCACACATTATGTTGCTGGTGATGCAAATTTTAGGTCCACTTTCCCCAAATGACTTCTTCTAGCTCCTATCAAAATAAGATTTTGCCAAAAATGACCTTGGTAAGCAAAAGCAAGGATCCACCTACTCAGGTTTTGGTTGGATGACCTAAATTATTATTGGTGTTTCAGAATGCCACCAGGAGGTGAGCAACTCTGCTACATTTTGGGACGTATAACTGTGGTATTTTTTTGCCCCACTGCACGAAGTTCATGGTTGTGGGGATAATCTTGCGGGCATGCTTGTGGGCAGTTCTCTTTGTGTATTGTATTGCTGAGTTGCACTCATCTTTCTTTAGACAACCGCTTGGGATATGATCCAGCTGAGTGGATTAAGAAAAGGGAGCCAGAACCTGATATGGATACACCAGAACATATTTGGTTAGGATATCTCTGCTACCTCTGCAATTGCTTTTTGTGCAACGTAACATATTTTTAAAGTTGTTCATGTAGTCATGATCTATTCAATTGAGTAATTTTTCTACCATTGTGATGATAGTCTTTTAAATTGAGATGTAGTTAAAGATAAATAGTATAGGTATAGAGAGCCCTTCACATAACAGGATGCTTTGTGTTTGCCAAGCAACTGCCTACTATGTCAGTATGTGTCTTTCCATGTTAAAGAAATGGCTTAGTAGTGGTATTTTTTCTGTACCTGTATACTGTGATTCCTGTGGAAGCGTACGCTTTTTTATAAGGAGACCTTTCATAAAAAACTTGATGTGAAAATTATTAGCAAATAATAATTCTAAGAAATCCTGAAGAAAATCTTCAAGCTTCAACCTCAAATTTTGGATCTTCATTTTTCGATTGAAGAAACTTCCTTTAACATATTTTTAGCATCCAGGTGCTTTCCAAAATCGAGAATTCCTAATGAATAAACCAGGTTGCAAACCTTTTGAGTGTCATGGATCAATGAAACTCATCTTCGGTGGTTCACACAGACAGATATAGCAGATGTCACATGTTTCATATACAATGTCTTTTAAATCCCGTTGAAAATGGCTTTATGAGAGCTTGAAAATGGCTTGTATATGAATATTTCTGGCAGCTAAATAAAGTTCCTGATGAATTACAGTTATTAACTGTACTAAGCAGAGCCTATTCTAGAATTTCAGGGCAGGGTCCGGAATTGGTCGAAAAGGGCACTTTTTTACCAGATTTCCTTCCAAAATCTGTGATTTTAAGCAAATATCAGTTAAAAAGGGCACTTTTCCCCAAGATTTAAGAAGGGCAGCGTCCGATATTCGGACCCTTTTTTGTTCTAGAATAGGGCATGCTAAGTTATAAAGCAATGATTCATACAGTATGGTCAAGAGCTAGGATATTAAAGATGCATGCACTGTTTGCGAAAGCAATGAAGAAAATTTGATCCTCAAGAAGGAAAGTTTTTACATCAGTAGATTTGTTAGCAACAGATATTTCACCTTTGCCCAAAAGCTGTTTTTGTTTTAAATTGTGTCCATTATAACACTATTAAGGCCGTGGATCACTTCATTTACTATAGATCATTTTATTGTGTCTTAACCCTTCGTCGGTAAAGGGGGGGTGTACACCCCCCCCTGTCGGAAAATTTTTTCTAGCGCGCCAAAGGCGCGCCCGGCGCAGCCGCGCTTATTTTTATGTCACTAAAATCCTTGTGGGCATCTGTTAGTGCAAAAATCGCCATCCTACCATTTTTGGTACTGGAAATATGGGCCCATGTCTGTGGGGCACTTTTGAGCAAT
>JAOBRC010952001.1:0-24517 GCA_027575255.1 Scolionema suvaense | reverse complement strand
TGGCGGGAGAAATTCTACGTGGATCGTAGCACGAAAGTGGCAGAATCCGCCCCCCCCCCCCCGGCCTGAATAGGGTTAAGGCACCAGCACTCAGCACTACACGAGTGACCAGCCGAATCCAATACCTATTTACAATTCGATCTATACAGCAACGCTACGCACGACAGAACACACACAGTGCTGTACAGGATCCTAACAGACACAACGCTAAACCAACACCCTGACAAGTACAAAATGGAAATACATATAAGAAATTTTCCCTGATTATTGCTTACTTTGTGGCCCGCACAAAGAAGAATAGACAGGACGACCCATCACTGACATCGCCTGGGCTTACTAAAGAGACTAAAGCATCGTTGCAAGTTATATCAGGGAAAATAACGTTCACCTTTTTTTACACTGGTAGGCTAGTTGTACTGCACTAAATGAACAATCTGGGAAAAAATTCCCTGAATCACAGCAATATGAACTTTACTGCTCTGTATTCCGAGTATACAGTCACTTGATTCGACATAATATTCTCTTGCTCTACCAAACGCAAAAAGTTTTTCTCCGAAAAGACCCATTAGTGCCTCATGTTGTCATGTTTTCAACCAACACACTCATCAAAAATGCAATCCAGAAAATAGTCCCAATAAAACTCAATTCAGGGTCCTTTCGACACTCTGGCGCTGGTCTCTGGCCAGATAGCGAGCCATTGAAAGCCGCGAATAGAGTAAATTAATCATGTTTGAATTTAATTTAATAATAATTTAGGAGCATAGTACAAAATTATGTTTCCCTTCACCCCTCCCCTTTCTTCCAATCAAGCCGATTGTCTTTTTCATGCACGTTTATTTTTCTTTCATAAGAACGTTCACTTAGAGAGGACGAAACTTTTGCCTTTCTACCTTACGTTCTTTATATATAAACATTGTTCTTATATAAAAACGTGCAGTGGTGAAACCGGCTTTGAAAATGAGACCTGTTTGATTTGAAGAAACACATTTCGCAAACCATTATCATATGTCACAGAAGTGAGTAGGATTTTATTTCATTCAACCAACCAAGAGCTGATACAAATTTTTCTAACTGCTTTTTTCACACTTTCTTTCTGTATCAAGAACATACTCCAACGGCACCTTTTGGCTTGCTGTTCTCGGGTAAAGTCCCTAAAAGTTATCCGCTAGTTATTGTTAATCTTCAAATATAAAAAACGAAACAAATAAAAAGTTTGTAATTCACCGAAACAACAGCATAAAAACTTACTAAGTCAACTATGTAAGAGCAATAATTTTTCAGGAAGCTATGCACATACAGTGGCAGAAGCCTGTATTGAACAGACAAGTTAATCACTTGCCTCTTTCAATATCGGTCTAATCCATTTATGTAGGTAGCTTCACTCCCTCCACTCTCTTTCTCCTTCATTATTTCTATCCTTTCTGTTCATTACCTCATCACTTATTAGTTTTTCCTCATTTCTCATGCTATCTATGCACTTTTATTGTTTTATCTCCTTTCCTCCACTTTTCCACTATGGAGCAGATGTATTTTTTTGTAGAAAATTATCAGAAATTTTTTTGTCACGTTCATTAATTTGCTACCTCTTTTGCTGTAAATATTGAGTGATTGCCACTTTGTAACCTATGGTAATATTATAACACGCTTAACTGCCTGAGCTTAGCTTCCCATTGAAAATGGTGGAAGTAACACCGAAACATGTCCAGAGTAAATTCTATAAAAACTGCATTCTCTTTGCTTGAAATAATTTTTCACAATTCACCGATGCCAGACTAAAAAACTTGCCGTGTTTCACCAAAGCAAAAGCACAACCAGCCATAATTCACCTAACTAAGTGCAAGAAATATGGTCTTAGTTAAAGGATGCAAGCGCAAAAACCTGTGTTGTAATTCAACGATGTTTCTATCAAAATTCAGACGGCCCTCCCCCCAAACAAATGTATGCCACCCTATTTTTACTCAAGCCCCAAAATCCGAACTTTCGACCCGCCATGCGAAATCAACCTGTACATGGAAAAATTGGCCCCTCAATAATCAATAGCTTATTATTCCAATAGCATACAAATGCCAGTGTATTCCTGAGGTGCCATGCGTTGGTTAAATTTGTGCTAGCATCCTTCCTTCTAGAATTTTTCCACAACATGACAGTCCCATTTTTTAAATAACATATCTAACCATGGGATGAGGGTCGTTGTTGTCAGAAACTATAGAGCAGGAGGGATGTTTTTTCCTTTTCTAAGATGATCAACACACAGGAACCGCTAGAGTTTAATTACGGAAACGTTCTAAAATGGCAAAGTTCTGTTCAATGCATGAACTTACTTGTACAGGTAAACCCATCTCCAGTGAAGCCTGAATTACAACTGCATGTATAGGATCCACTTGTATCAGAGCATGATCCCCAAGTGCTATGGCAGCTGTGTGTACCGATAGTACATTCATCGATATCTAAAAAAATAAAAAGCAAAGCAAGTCAGTTAGTGGACTCCCGCAAACTTAATTGAGAATCTCCGCATCAGAACAAAGAAGAAAATAACAGGTGAGCCATGAAATTTGTACCACAAATCACAAAAAAGTAATAAAGAGTTGTTGAAACATTACGTAAAAATCCTAAAACGGCCATTATTGACATAAACTGCCATCTGCAAGCTGAAGAACAAAATATTCCCAAGATATAAAGCATGGGTCATAACATACGCTTTGTTGCACTTAACATCTATGCCAAAAATGATTAGATAAACCATAGTTGACACATTCAGAAAATAACAGAAAAAAGCGATTTTCTGACATAAATTACCACCCGCAAGCCTATCAAGATTTCCCTCAGACACGGCACATGGTTCATAACTTATGCAGAGAGGCTCCTATAAGTCACACCAAAAATAACAAAGAAGGGATGAACAGTTCATGACATATTTGGAAAAAACCTCCTGAAAATCACCATGTTTGGACGTAAATTGCCCCCTTCAAGGCAAACGGAATAGTTAGAAGATATGGCATATGGTTCAAAACATGTGTAGAGTTGCTCCTAATATTCAAACAAAAAAGGACACGAATTGGGTGAACAGTTTTTGACAGATTTGGAAAAAACCATGAAAAACACCACTTTTGGGCATAAATTGCCACATACAAGCAAAGTGAGATTGTCCGGAGACATGGCAAAAGGTTTATAACATGCGTAGAGTTGCTTCAAATATCCACATCAAAAACAACAATAACAGATAACCTGTTCATGACATAGGTGGAAAAAACCCTGAAAATCGCCATTTTCTCTCGTAAATTGCCACCCGCAAGCCGAACGAGATTTTTAGCAGGCATGGCATATGGTTCAAAACATGCATAACTACTGCTGCCCTATAGTTTCACACCAAAAACCACAAAAAAGTAATGAACAGATTTTGAAATATTCTTAAAAAAAACCCTAAAAATGGCCATTTGGGGGCATGAATTGCCACCTGCATCACTTTTCCTCAATTACAGCTTGTCACCTTCACACCAAATTTCAGAAAAATTCGTAGAGCGGTTATCCGGGAAAATGTGTTGGTGACGGACGGAAGGACGGAAGGGGGACAGCAGGATACCTTAATTCACTCAAATTTCGCGCGAGTTTTATTTTCGCGCATCTTATTGTCGCGCATTTAATTTTCGCGCAGAAGTATAAAGCTTGACTTTTTCACGCATGCTTGGTCCAGAAAAGCAGACTGATTTATTGAAAAAACAGCCTACAAATAGGTACTCATGAGCGGTTGTGAAGATTAATAGTGAGAAAAAATGATAGAAAGATGTTGCAAGAGAAAAAAATCAGTTCTGTAATTTTTTTTTATAAACTCTTCGCACAATTTAATTTTCGCGCACCGCCCCATTAATGAAAATTTTCGCGCAAATCATATTTTCTCGCACCCAAATCAATTATTCGTGCATCGGCTTGAGACGGAAATTAGATGTGCGCGAAATTTGAGTGAATTAAGGTAGTCCAAAATCGAGACATAACAAAGGATGCAAACAAGGGACGTGAACCATAATAATGGTAACTCTCGACACATAGCATTGGCAGAATGTTGCCTGGCAGGCTGTCTCTTGACACCAACACTGATTTTCCATGATTACTGTGTGATGTTGATTCTTTTTTACTGAAATTTGCTGAACTTAATTTCAAACACTCCTCACTACAACTTCTGCAAATGTATCGGATATCTATCGAGTGCCTCTGCGGTCTCATCAGGACAAGATACTTCATTACGAGAAACTTTTGCGAGAGAGACCTTTGTGAGTTTGAAAACTCACCAAATTTCCCGAATGAGTAAATCTCAAAAAATTTGCGAGATAAGCTTTCGCCAAAAGAAAGAATTTGCAGGTTCGCAAGGTCCTACACACTTCCCTTTATTTGCACTAAAATGAACATAGACTGAGTAAAATTGTGAACTCGTAATTTGGAAAAAAATTCGGGAGGAAAATTTTCATGTGCAAACGTATCTAAACTTTTTCGTGAGATAAACTTTCAAGAATGGGCCCAGATCTGCAAAATTTGTGCAAGTTTCTCTCGCAAAAGTATTTGTTTCGATGAAGTGCCTCACTAAGAGATGAAAAACATAGACCGGTTTACAAACCATGGGCATCTTCATCTTTTCTTTGAGCAGTTGGAAATCACAAGGAGAGATTTTGCCACAAACTTTCTTTCTATGTGAGCAGGATTCATATTGGTCATCAAACAAAAAGCAGCACGCCTTAGGAAAGATTATCTTGTTTTTGCTTAAATGTTTTGTTTTAAATTATGTTCACACAATTTAAGTACGATACTTGAACCTACTTTGCTCGAATTGGGTTTCCAACATATACGTCTTCAATCCTGACTCTTAGACACAGCCGTATGCAATTTGGCATCTATAAGACATGTCATGTCCGCCGAAAGCTGGAAGCTCCACAGCATGCGCTGACAATCAAAATTTAATTCAGTTTTTCTGTCCAGGAAATATCTTGCTAGAAATTTCATGAGGATATTGATGAAATCACTTTTCCCTTTCACAGTCGCAGGCATTTTCCGCCAAATTAACTCTGCAGACAATTTGATCAAAATCTAACCAAGGAAAAACAAAATTCATGTCTATAAAATTTAGAGACCTTCTATCATACTATCTAATAAAACATTCATTTATCAGTAATAATTATTTTAGATTTTCTACTATTTTCCACCCCACATCATACGACATCATTGGAGCAAACATGTTGAGAGGAATTTCTGATGCACTTAATATCACAGTCTATTTTCCCACTGCTTTCAAGTATGGCATAAAATTTACATGGTGCTAACTTTCTCCAGGTGAAAATTGGCAGATAATAACATTTACAACTTGTTGTGTTTATCAATCACTGGATAGAGTGCTCTATACTAAGCAGACATAACTACAACAACAACAAGGAGAGTCACATCGGTGCTAGTAGTTTCATGCTCAACCATGAACAATACTCAGGCACACTGAACATTTGCATTACAAGATATACCTGTACACAGCTAGCAATAGACAGTCACTTGATAAATTAACCTATTTCATTGATCAGGATGAATTGCCTATCAATCACCCTGAAGTGGGATACTTTTTAGTCCTTTAACATTCTTAAGAATGAACTTTGTCTCATGCTTACACTTAACAATTTTAGATCGTTTGTTGAGAATGGTGAAAGGTGAGCAAGCTACGTGGTACTTCTCAGAAATGCAGAGCGGACGTTTTCTGGAAACATGTACATAAGATTGAGATTTAATTAAGCGGCATCTATGCTTCTCACGACAACTAAGCAAATAGACTGAATATCTAAAAAGGTCTTTGAAAACGTGTTTTAGAAAATGTTGCATACAGGGACAGAAATCATAGCACAATATCTTGAATATTTTGAGCCCTATAAACCATGTTTCGCAAGTCTGAATCATTCCTTATTCTGGAAACCAGCATGTCGCCATCAGCGTGCAAATAACATAGTTGACAACACAATAGGTTCCGTCAACAGAATCAACATATGAGCAACGATTATTATACACAAAAAACATTTATTATACACAAAGTTATCATGTGACATTCTGCATATGACATGAACTTACTTGTACACGTAACTCCATCTCCACTAAAGCCTGAGTTACAACTGCAAGTGTAGGATCCAGTTGTATCAGAGCAAGTCCCATACATCCCATGGCAACCGTGCGTGTTAATAGTGCATTCATCAATGTCTGACATGAAATAAAACCAAACAAATAATACAAAAACACCAGAGGCACATAGTGAGGCATCCCACCATATTGCAAGGTCTTCATACAAATATATTACTCTTAGGGAGGATCTTTACCAAACTCTAGTTAGAAGGTTATAGAAAAAGCCAACCACAGTGTACTCTTGGGATGATCACTCGTCACATTCCTGCAGGAAAAAAAAAGGATGTTTTTCAAGCCGTTGCACAGATATATAAATACCATGAAAATTGGACACCAGAAATTCCTACTACCAACTACCGTTTATCGTCCTCATAGCGGTACACTGACAGCACATGTTTGTTCCTCTATATTATCCCTCTTCTGTTTTATACACCAGCCTCCAAATGTAAGAAACACTCTCTTGCTGCATTATGTATATATATATATGTGTGTTAGCATAATTATTAGCATGTTTGCTTGGCGATTTGTTGTTCCTAAGTTTATTTTATTTTATTTAGCAACATCATATATTGACGGTGCCCGCTTGTCGGTATCTTTTGTTAAAGAAGATGATTATTATAATGGCTATTCTTTCGCTAATGCAAGTAAAGCACATGAATAAAGAAACAGCAGTGACCAAGGTCTTCCACACAGAACATTTATACATGGGCAACAAGTACTTATCTCTAACAGCAAGTAATAGGAATCTAGAAAAAGTTTACTGCATTTTAAAGACTCATAGCACAACCCCAAGAAAGAAGACTATGAAAAGTAATGGCGAGTCTTACAAAACTCTGTTCGGGACATGTAGCTGTAAAGTGTACGCCTCCATCACATTACATTGACTTTAATTGTTTCTACTGTGTTTCCATAAGATCGTACTTCCTTGAATATGGATTTGGTAAACTAAAAGATTCATGCAGAGATTGAGAATGGGAGTCATAGGCAGGAACAAGTAAAGAGGTCAAACTTAAAAGGTATGTAGAGCTTCATGTCGAGCCGGTATTTGTATGTTTATGATTATGGCCTCTTGCAAAGATGACTGGTATGTGGAGTTTTATGACTTCAAATTGAGCTAGCTTTTGTCTGATCGCATCCACGGCTGCTTGTCTATGAGGGTTGATATTGACATAATTGGTTTTCATTTCAATATTGGCATGGCACAGACATTAAAAAAGTATAACTAATTCATCATCAAAAGCCTATTTGAAATACTTTGAAGAGTGAAGATGACCAAAACTCTCACTGCAGCAACTCTGGCATGCATGGAATTGTATTTTTGGTTTAATTGCATTCAAGATGTTTAGTAAATCTTCAGGCTTGATGAATGTAATATCAACTATCGGGATATGATCTAAGAAGCGTTTCCACTAATGACATAATTTTTCAGCAGTGGTAAGTGAGCAAAGCTCATTGCATTTAGAATACAAGTTGATTTCAAATCTGCCCAAAGTAAGAAGTATAGCATGCGTAGGTGCTACAATTGTACCCATAACAGTTCCTGTAATTTGGTGGAAGAGATCATTATTACAATGGAAGACATTGTTAGTGAGAACAAACTGGATTGATTACACAATGAACTGTTTTGGAAATCTGCTGTCAATTGTTTCAGGATGTTCATCGATCCAGTAGTTGATGGCTTCTAAACTGTATGCATGAGGGATACAGGTATACAGGCTTTTTAAATCAAAAGATGCAATGACATCAGTCTTGGTCACATTTCTCGGGAACTTCTTTAAGAAATCGACACTATCCTTAATGTAGGTTCTTACAGGTTTAACCATTGGTTTAAGTAGGATGTCTACCATGTTACTTAATGACTTTCTCATCCATTTTGGACCTGCAACTATTGGTCTCAATTTTAGATCTGTAGGTTGTGCGATGTCAATGCATTCAGAATAGTAGTGAGAAGGGGTCTTTGCTATTATACAGGTAGCGAAACCATATGGTAGGAATACCACAGTGGAGCAATGATCTACCGAAACTCCATAAACAGTAATCATCCCCTTAGTGATGAAGAATTTCATCAAACAGTTCCTTATTGTTAGTTTCAACAGGCTAGACAGAGTTACCAATGTGAAAAAACCAGGGCTTACGTTTTACACGATTTTCTTCATCAAAGGCAGAACATTATAACCTTCTCTTTAGCTTCACCAAATAAACACCATTCCTGTTTCAATTTTGTAATCACATGTTTTGAAGATGAAAGTGTCAGTTAAAAATAGACACTTATGCTGCACCGATAAAACTTTAAGAAAATTCTTAAAATCCGCCAACTTTAAAAAATGATTCAGGTGTAGTTTGGCAACATCTTTAAATTTTAACCTCCACTATGACCAGCCCCGATGGTAATTTAACCCAAACTACGCAACTGCTGGCATCACACTATAAGTATTCTAAACATTTTCGCCGAGTCAGCATTAATTCAAGGCACATTACAGACTTAATCAAAATTCGTCAATTTTTTAGTGAGAAAGTACCAAAAGCGCTTAGGGCTGGGCCATAGAAGGTGCTAGATGACAACGAAATGAATTTTTATCTGACAATATTTTTTTTCTCCACTCAATTCTTCCTTTACTCACATCTCTCTGCGATAATGCTTTTTACACGAACTTTAGAAAAATCACAGAAAACAGAAAATCAAGAATTATTTTATTAGGAGAAAGATTCTCAATGCCAGGAACTCACGAAATTTCTGGGTAAACTTTCGCCAATCCATAAATCACTTAAAATTCATCAGGTAGCACTCTTTTTCTTAAGGAACAATCACATGAGCTTCAATTTTGCCAAAAAAAAAAAGAAAAAAAAAAAATTTAAGAACAAACCGAGCCTGAACTTCATCATAAATGTTGAGAATGAGAACAGCAACACTAATTTACAGTCAAGCTAATTGCATTTTGCCATAAAGCTAAGACTTATAAGGATAAGGTCAAATGTCAATAACTTTTTGTTTGGAAAAAACAATTCTATGTTAGATACGGCCACACTTTAAGCCAGTGTTGTCTCGTAAAATTATGAACAAATAAAGAACAATTCAGGCAGAAAAGAAGAAAAACAATTAAGAACAGCTCGCCTCGCCTCAAATTTTCTGGTTCCAATCAAAGAGAGTGTAGTTCTTGGGAGAAGAAAAAATGTTGTGACTTTTCAAGGTCCTAAATCTTGCTCCCGAGTCACCTCTGATTTTTAAATATAAATTGGGAAGTAAAATCTCCCCCTTCAGAAATGCCCATGTTTCCCAACCCCCTGGAAAATTAGGATTTTAACTATTATCGTGCACTTTTCGCATGGTGCGTGTCCATTTTTGGGTCATATGGCTAAACAGGTCTTCCTAATGTAGCTGTATGCTTGTTGTGCTTCCTCAACTATAAAATTACCAGCCAGTATGTTAATACCACACACATGAAGGGATAGTTGATGCAAAGATACGCAGACTGGGCTGAACTCGATTTCCAAAATCTGTCAACCCCCCTGAAAAATCTTACCTTGCCCTTTCCTGGCAACTTCTCCTGAAAATCAAAATTTTTCTCACCTACCCCCCCCCTCCCCTTTTCCCAAAATTTGAACAATTATAAAGCTCCAAACCCAGCAGAAAGGGGGGAGAATGCTATGTTTGGGCATAAATTGCTACCTGCAAGCCAAACAAAAATTTTTTCAAAATTCCGGCTCCATCTTTCCCTCAATTACAGATAGTCACCTTCACACCAAATTTCAGAAAAATTCTTTGGGCAGTTATCCGGGAAGATGTGTTAGCGACGGAAGGAAGAACGGAAGGATGGACGAACGGACAGACGGACAGACAGACCTCATTTTGTAGGACTCTACCGCTAAAGCTGGAGTCCAAAAAGGAAAGATCTGTTAAACAGTATAAGAACTAAAAAACATCGTAGAATAGCATACATGCTCACATGTGAGCTTTGGGCATGGGAACTAAAACAAGCGCTAAACCACTTACAAGAACTACAAACAGGTTGCTAGAATATCACATAAAAGATACCCGTTGAGCAAAAAGGGATCGCTAGAGCAGCAAGTGAACAAAAATATATACATCAGCGTAAGAAAAAATTTCCAAAGAATTTGCTGCAAAAAAAAATATCATTAGCAAAGCTAAGACCCAAAACAAAACAATGATCACCAGAACAGTGTGAGAAATAAAAAAGATCAGAAGAACAGCAAAAACTCCCCAAAAAAGTTGTTTAGAGCGACAGAACAAAAAGAAAAAAATAATAAGAAAGATTGGTAAAACAACCCAAGAATGAAAACAAGGTCTAAGTGTAAGAACCACAGTGGACACAATAACAACAAAAAGACCAGAGTAAAAACTAAAAAGGATCGTTAGAAAAAGATCCTGCATGTAGCCAGAAAAAAGGCATGCTACAACAAGTTGCACCATGCATTGTGCATCGCCTGAACCCATTCTTTTCCCAAAAACCTTCTACAAGAGCTTCTTGACTAGCTTGAAAATTGAATTTTATTTTCAACCATCCCTGGACGGAATTGGGTTCCACTGTTGGCAAAATATTTCCTTGGTTCAATTTGAGGGTCCAATCAAGATATAAATGTAGCTTGAGTAGCGTTCATCGACTTTTAAAACAGAGCGTATCTTAGCCAATTATGGGCGCCTTTTGGTGCTGGATGCTAAGACCAATTGACCAACTAAACACCCAACATTTCTCTAAGGTGACCTGCTTGTAATGCCTGTGTTCACTTACATTGTTAGGGTTACTCGAATATAAACGTAGCCAGGGCATCTTCACCAACCTAAATCAAAACCATTCCATGCAGTCGTGTTTTTCACGAATCCCAGCTCAAAGAGAAAACACCAGCGGTTTTTTGCAGAGGAAGAATCTAGTGAAAAAATGCCTCTTGTTTAAAAAAAAAACGCCTCTTGTTTAAAATGAAATGCTCTGCATTGGAACAAACACGGTGGGGTTGCAACATAGTTAAACGATCTGTTGTAAACTATTGTATAGCACTTCACAACTCAGCTTCCAACTAATTTTTCTGCATTCACGTAATCCTATTTTTTTGTTAGCTCTCATATTCAGCTTGTTTTACCTAAAATACGAAACATAATGTGGATTAAACACATCTTTCGACACTTACCAAGACTGCCCAGGAGACCAGGTAATTCCCAGTGACTTGTATCTAGGCAACCAGGCTGAGAAGCGCCTCCAACTCACAAGAAATCAAAGTGGTTTTGATTTCGAAATTGTTGGCTCTACGTTGATGACAAACTGGGTATGCTGCTTAGTTGTGATAAGTGGTTGGTGCAGGTTGCATCCTGGTTGCCATGTTGTGGGTGAGCTGTGTGATATTGCGCAACTGAATTTGGGCTTTACCAGTTGTAGTGTATCCCAACCTTAAGGATGTTTGTAGCAATGCTCACCTTCAGATTATTATGATATAACTTACTTGTACAACTGTATCCATCACCAGAATAGCCAGTATTGCAAGAGCATGTGTACGAACCAGAGTTGTCATAGCAGGTGGCATCAGGAGCACAGGGATTGCTTACCGTGCACTCATCAATATCTAAAATGAAAGAGTGGAACACAAAAACAATACCTATCTGTTCTTTCGTGGATCTATCACACAGAGCATAAAAAATACACTATGTCTCGGCACGAAGGTGATCAACTTTAATTTGAGGAACAGCACAAACAAACTTTAGTACTAGACTGTATAAACTATGTATAGTTGTCACTAAATGCCATGCCACCTTTTCTCAACTCATGCAAAATTGATCGCATCCATGCATATACAACATGACAGCACTCCACAGCACATGGATATTTTCTGTGATTAGGAGCCATGCGGTGCTTATGATGAACATTCACAGTAAACAAGCAACAACTACCTCAATAAGTCTCTTCTAATTCTACCAATCATAGTTGATGTCTTAGAAATCTACCTTTTCTGTAGCTCTCCTATACAAAAAAAACTTCTTATGCAGAGGATACACAAAAAGCCACGCAGCAAGGTGAGCATGATGGCAATTATTGAATGTGGTAGAGAATACCAAAACATTTTTCAGACAAGTAAAGCAGAAGTTTCTAACAACCACAATCCTTAATAGGCAAATTATTCTGATCAAGTCAAACTTGGAGGACGAAAAATTTTAACAATTTTTTTCCACAAGTTGGTAAATTCTTGAAAGTAGAGGAACAACAGGATGACATGTCCATGAAGATATTTGGTTATTATTACATTTCTGGACCATCCAGAATTTATAAGATTTTATCAAAAGTGAAGCACATGTGTCTTTCAGTGTTGCAAATATCAAAAACAAGATTCGTACTATGACCATCACGAAAGCAACAACAACCAAAACATATTTGCTAAACACCTGACCTGACATGACTCAGAACATGCAAAAGCACCATTTCATTTGACTTCATTGATTACATGTTAACAAATTTGAACAGCAGTCGCGAAAGGCACGAAATGGTATCAACTTGAAGCAATATACCGGTCTAAAATGATTTTTGGTGAGGTAATAGAGCCTTAAAAATCATGACTATAGCTTTTTATTTCATGAAAAAAGCTGTTGTAGTTGCAGAGATATCTGTGTAATTATGAAGAATTGTGGCTTGCTACCATTTTTCTTCTCAATAACTATGCATGATGTATGATCAGACCAAGTGAAATTATCTCATCTTGCTTGTTAAATTGCTACTCACTGAACGATGTGCGAATCTATATTTTGCTGAATCTTGAACAGGGGTTGTACGTTGCTCACAGCGTTAAGGATACTGCAAACCCTCAGAGGTCATAACAGTTGGTAACCTTTAGTCACTCGTTACATGTATTTTAAGCGCTTTCCAAAGTTGCGTTTATGACATCTGCTAATATGGTCAGGTGGCAAGCCTTAGAAAAAATGTGGTCTAACAAACCACCTGTTTGCCACCTGCTGCAAACCGGAGTGAAAAAAAAATGAAATTTTCGGTGTTTAAGAAGCTCTAAGTCGCCCCCAGTTTACTTTTAGTGTACAAATTATACATCAATCGAAAGATCTCAACAGACTCTAAGAAACAGTGTCAGCATTTCTGTTGTTTTTGACTTGTACGTTTCACTTAGAATTGGTTTGGTGAAAAAATATTGAGCACAAGGGGACTTAGAGCTCTCCAAAGGGCTATAACCAAGATTTCAAATATACCTTTTGTTTACACGCAGCAGGTGGCAGTTTATCTAAAAAACCGCTATCTAAAAAACTGCAGGATATGATGCAAGTGCCCTCCATTGATGCATTGAACATCATATGACTTCTTGGAAACTTTGTTGAATCAATTTAGATGCTCTTGAATGAAGCAGCATCTGAGCCTTTGCAGTATCCTTAAAAGCCATCCTGAATGTTCAGTAACTAAGGAACACCATAGACCTTAGAAACGATCCTATATGATGTCACAGGTCAGCAAAATTGAGAATCATAGGAACAGGGAAAAATATCAAACTTTAGAGTGACATTGCAGAAGAACCACTGAAGAGTTTTTGCTCAAATAAAAAGCAGTGTTCATGTTTTTGCAAGATCTACCACCATGTGGAATATGTTTTTAGAGCGGTATATTGCTTTAAAATAATCAAAATCAATCTTCTGAAGGCCAAATGTACAAAATCTGTGTTTTGTCCTTGTGATATACAGACCCTAGACAGCGCTGTATCAATAAATGGAATGAACTTCAACTAAAAAGGTGTACAAAAGCAAAAACTCTGAATGTTCACTTAAATACTACATCTTGCAGTTTTGTACGTTCAGCTAAACATTACAATAAAAAAATAGCACAGAAAAATATTTTGAGCCTTGACTGCGTTAAGTCTCAAGCCACAATATTCTTCTTGCTCTATGTTCTATATTATCAAGAATAGCTCTCAGTGTTATTACAGAAACCATTATGCTTCACTAATATATCTACAGATGAGTACATATTTCGTATAGGAATTCCGTTGTATATATGCAGGGAGGGGGAGGGGCATTCCTTGCACAACAAATCTATGGCGTGCAACAACAAACCACATTGGCCTCCAGGCCAGCCGCTTGACCTTGTCTAAACTGATATGCCGAGCACTGAAATGCAGAAACAAAGGTGTTTTGCGGAAGAACCTCCCATCTACGATCTGTACAGTTCCCTGACGTACTACCTCCTATCTATACATAGTCAAAGACTACATCAAACGTAAGAGCCTCAGGGACTTATAATTTGTAAGCCAGAATATCATAACACAGGACATTTAAGAGTTTTTGACCATCGGGACTGTTAAGAAATTCAACAGGTCAAAGACCTCTAGCATCCCGTAGCTCAATTTGGTACAAAAATCTTAAATGGATTACTAGAAGAAAACTGCTAAATGTCTGCAAATATTGGGTGTCTTGACGAGAGATTGAAATTGCTACTAGCATGATATACCCTTTGAAAGCTCAAAATCAGACACACCTTAAATTGGTAAGTAATCCTGACTCCTTTTTTAGTCTTGAAAATCAGCACTTTTTTGACTATCCTATGATTCAGAACATCGGCTCTGATGAAAAAGTGTCCTGTCAGCCAAATATTTTTATAAGTGAGAAAATATAGCTTTCGAAATTCGGGTTGAAATTTCGATCTTGGTTCATGAGACCACATCAATGACATCAGAGTAAAAATCAGCATATATTTGGTTTTCTGGCAATAACTCACCATAAACTGCCCAAATCTTCCATTTTACTATAGGGCCTGTTGAGAAGATTAATATTGGTAGATTTTGGGAAAAAATAACCAACCTACACCGAAACTATGTCATTTCCGGCCATTTTGGAAGCCCGATTTCAGACAGATGATGAATACCAGATTCATTGATTCTTTGTTCCTTTTGAACTCTTGCCTTGTGGTAGCTACTCATGCTGAGTTGATTTTTCGAAGAGTTAATGTCCCTGAGTTAAAATTGATTCAATCCCATAATCCAGGGTTCGTTGGAAAATGAGGGAAAATGGCAAAAATACTGCTTTTGGGAAAAATTGGACTCTTCAGCTATTAACCCTACTTAGTCTGGAGGTGGGGGGGCCAAATCGCCACCCCCCCCCCCTGGCCGTTTTTCTGCTGCCAAATCTTGATAAGCGATTTTTAGTAGCTGACTCTTGCTGACAATCCTTAAAATTTATCAAGACATCGAATGGCGTATAAATTTCCAAATTTGGGTCAAATTCTATTGTTCTATTGTTCTTTTGTTGAAGACAATTGGAAATGATCAATTTTGTCCAAAACCTAAAACATATCAATTTTGCCAAAATTGTTCCCAAGGACTCGCAGAGTGCTTTGCACAACATTTTGGTACCAAGCAATGCCCGCCACGGTCATAATTTGCATTAAATACTCATTTGCATTTTACCCATGCTGACAGCACGTTCCCATTGTCTGAAAACAAAACCATTGTTTATGAAAACAATGGAACAATGAGACGAGTCAATGGGGTATTTTTGGAGAGTTCTCATCAAGAACTACCTACCCTCCAAATTTCATGGCTATACCACATGTGGTTCGAAAAATATTGAGGGGGGCTGATTTAGCCCCTGACCAGCCTTAGTAGCCCAGCCCAGCCTAAGTAGGGCTAATAGTGCTGTCAAAAGAGACGCGGAAAGCGTCAGTCATACCCGTAAAAGTGGACTTTGAAACAATATGTTGGGCAGTCCTTGTCCGGAAAATTTTAGACACGAGCTAATTTTTGCACAAGCAAACTCAAAGTCACGTGCGATCACACGTTTGGAATAAATGTGGCACGTGCTTATCCTGCTACCGATTATGAAGTAAAAAAAAAAAAATAAACAGCCTATTTCCTTGTTTGCCCTCTTTGCTGAAGCAGCAAGTCTGTAAGGGGCTTGGGTAAAAGGCCACTACAGCCTTATATACAGGCTTATGGTAATCCACAGAAAGGAACGGAATGAGATTTCACGGAATCGTTCGAATGGTAATTCCCGGAATGGACATGAATTTCCTGCTAAACTATAGTGGAGAAAAAGATTAAGTTGTAGAGAACTGCTTCTACACTAATTCAATTTTCAGGGACGGCGCCACTAACTTTAAACTGGGGGGGAGGGGGGCAAAAATATAAAATTTACAAAATCCTGTGAAAAACAAATCACTCCGCCAAAAAAACCTTAATATGGCAAAAAAGTGGAGGGGCCCAGGCCCCCCGGCCCCCACAGTGGCGCCATGCATGAGTTTTTAATCATAACAAAGTTCAGTATTTCATTTCTTCATTGCATTATCAGTAGAAAACGAACCTGCAGACGCCAATGATGAGTTCTTACTTTGCCAGGGGGTAAAATGATGATTCATATTTTCCAAGATCCCAGAAGTTTTGTTTACAATGAAGGAAAAACATTGATTGCTCGTTCATGACCAATTAAAAATGTGCTTGATCGTGATCAAAGAATCACAAATCAGACAATCGAAAACAACCTGAGTTCCAACACAAAATAGTTTGACCCCTGTCTAGAGTTCGTCCGATTGCACGTGTTCTTGTCGGTTGTACCTTGTACTTTACGGACTGATGAGGACGACGTATTGAACAAACCTGTCGATTTTTGAGAAGCATTAATTTTCCGGAACGTCCACATAACATGCAGTTGACCAGAACATGTTGCCCTAATATGGTACACAATTTTATATCTTATTCAACTCAACTATCGAAATCCTGTACATACAATATGGTCTGCAATGTTTCTCCTGGCATAGTTTTAATTTTGTGATGTTCTGTGGATTACCATAAGCCTATATACACAGTTCCAGACAAGTTTTCAACCGCTGCCGCCAAACACCGCAACCCGGCAGATAGGCGAAAAAGACGGCACCCACAACCCAGTATTTTAATTGCTTGTGCTTGTACATATTGATGATAGGTGACTCATGCATACTGACAATGCATTTAGGTTACTCCACCATCGAATTCATACATCGATCTTATTTGTTATTAGTTGTGGTTGTTGCTTTCTCCGTGAAAACAAGTAAGTATCTCTATATAGCCCACGATCTTCAAACAAAACATTGTTGCAGCTGAACGTCGTACATGGAAAGGATGCTATGTAGTTAGTTGCATGCCAATCAGCCCTTTCAGAAACATGCTACATGAGCAGCACTATTGTTGACCTTCACAAAAGTCCCATCTTCGAAATTTTCGATGGAGCCTTTTCACCGGCAAATTTCATCTGATGTTCGAGTTGTTCACAATTCTCGTTTGTGTAAAATCAAAGATATCTATTGTTCTACCTATTGGTTTGTCTGAGGTTCAATTTCTTTTAAATTTATTTTTCATAAAAACATACACAGCGCTGGCGCACTCATAGTCATTAGTAGATACAGTACAGTGCGAGCTCCTTGTTCAAAATATGTTCAAAATATCAACATTTTTGAAGAGGACCAGGTAACTTCAACTCACCCTAAAATATGCCTGAGTTTTTCGTAGTGTGATCGTTTATTTTTGCTTGCAAGACGTCGATGTCTTGAATTGCGAGAAAATAATTCTCTCCGACAATTGACGACAATGCAGAAGCAAAACACTTTGTAACAGCGAGGAACCGTGTTGAAATACTCATGTAGATTGTGTTTTGAAGAACAAAAGGATAGGTTTTGCATAACTATAGTAAAACAACCTCCAGAACATACCTATATATTTTTTGAGTAAAGATTTTACATACAATGGATGAAGAACCCCATTCCCATACCGAAAATATGCTTGATCCATGCTCAATCTTTCGACAAATCTGAACTTAACAACGCTTACAAACTTTATGCCCATAAAAAAGGTGAAGCAGTGGATAGTGACCATCGGGTAGGCTTTGGGTCTGAGTCCTTACTCCTTGTCAGTAGAAGTTCAGAGAAAAACGAGTCATTTGACAAAAGAACTAATAATTAATTATACGTCCATGATAGCACATCCTTCAGTTTGGACCATAGAAAAGTTTCACGTGATGGAAAGCGAATTTTGTAAATTCTTTAAGTGTAGACATCTTACACGAGGGGAAATAAAAAGTTAAGTATTCACCTTGCCATTGCATTCCTGTGTGTTTTAGTGATGATGGCAGTGCACACGAATCCGTCAAAAATTTCAAAGATGGGGGAAAAGTGTTAATAAAGTGTACACTAGTAGGTGGCCACAATTCAAAAACTCTACTATTTCAGTCTCGTAGATTTTAATGACTAGGAGTAGGCACTCCTACTAGGTGGAGACTTAGGACTCATCTATTCCCTTTTGTGCAGGGACAAAAAGGGTGAGCAAAACTAGACCCTCTTGACAACAATATAGAGGATGATGATTGTTTCTTGGTAATGAGAAGTTGAATACTAAATGACTTTCGTGAAAGTCGACAATAGGGCTGCTCACGTAGCATGTTTCTGATAGGGCTGATTGGCGTGCAACTAACTACATAGCATCCTTTCCATGTACGACGTTTAACTGCAAGAACGTTGTATTTCAAGATCGTTGACTATAGAGATACTTACTTATTTTCATCGAGATAACAACAACTATAACCAATAACAGAGAAGATCAATGTATCAAAACGATGGTGGAGTAACCTAAATACATTGTCAGTATGCCATCAATATGCAAAAGCAATGAAAATACTGGGTGCCGGGTTGTAAGTGCTATCTTTTTTGCTCGGTTCTGGGTTGTAGTTTTGGACAGCAGCCTGTGAACATTGATGAAATCTATCTCCAATATTAGAGATTCGTTCATTTCAACAGAAATATTGATCATTGCGCCCAGGCTGGCCGATGGTCTAGAAACTGCATGTGCGATTGCACGACAAAAGCAGGTTTCAGCATGTGGAAAGTTTCGCTCGTCTCACTGTGGCTGCATGTGTGTGGGCACGCGCACGTGCGATCGCTCGTGTCTCCGGACAAGGACTGTGTCGGGTCATGTGCTGCTAAAAATTGAAGATGCCACATACTCAACTTAAGTTGATTCATTTTGTAGATTAGATAAGGACCTAATTACCTACATGTTGGGAGTATTAGCCCAAAATGATGCCCAAAAACCTTTCACGGTTTTGACAAAATGATGCCAAAATACCGACATATAGTGTCGGCACACAACAGTTTCCATACTTTTTTCCAATTCCAAGTACAATTTTACCTTATATTATTTACTTTCCATTTTCTAATTAAAGTTCTGGAAAAGTGAGTAATGAAAATAAGTCCATGGGTGATCGTCCATACTGAAAATCCAACTGCGCAATCACACCTTTTATAGAAATGCAACAATACCTAGAACAAGGCCAACCCTGTTTAAGCACAAAACTTTGATTATTCTTTTCAAGCACACTTTCATAGCTAATGTCTGGGAATTCCAAGTGTGTTTTTAAGAATGCATTTGCACACGTGTGCAACATAGAATGGAGCCCAATATTAACCCTTTCGCTACCTGATACCAGCACAGCGGGTACAAAATTGGTCTCTTGTGTACCTGACACCCGCAGGGCGGATACTGCAGAAATTGCCGTTTTCTGGACTAGGTACGAAGTTGCATGCTACCATTTTGGATATTTCTGCATATTTAAGAAATTTTTGAACAGTCAGCGAAAACCGCATGTCAATAGATGCGCACCATCCCGAGCTATCTGTGTTTGAATACGAGCATGTTTTCAGAAGAAAGATGGTGATGTGTTTGGCTGAGCATCACTCGTTCCAGAAGAGCTATTAAACTAAAATAATGCAATTGAAGCTACTTTATTACATGAATATCACTTTCTGAATAATATTGTTCACTTGGGAGAGTCTAATATGCAAGCTGTTGCCGTGGAAAGTGGTAGGACGAAGAGACAAAAGCCTGCAAATGTTTGGAGTCATCGGTGCCACTTCATTGGACTTTTGGGGTAAAACTAAAGTGTCTGCATTCACATTTGAGCCTTTTTATGTGAAATAGCACAGTGTAGAGGAGGTGGCTGCAGTTTGGTGGGTATAATTCTTTATTTATTATGGACATTGCACTGATATATCTTGCTGCTAATTTTTCAGGATTTTCACTGGAAGAACAATTTTGTTGAATAATTCAGGTTCTATTTGCCTGAATATGACAAAAATTGGACAGATTGTTATCTAGATACTATAGATTCATGTTCTGGAGCTTTCATTCAGAATGAAAAATTTATTTTTTTTATTGTCGATTTTCTAATTTTTTGGATTTTTTTTAAAAAGAAAAAAATTGATAAATTTATATTTTTTGCAGTGATCGAATTATTATGACGCCAAATAAATGACATAATTTAATGTAACTGTATGTTAAGAAAAAAGAGTGAAAATTTCAGGTCAAAAGCTTGATTATTTAATGAAATATTCCATTTTGAATGCGACAAGGTAAACAAGTCATACTTCTGTTCGGTATTCTTGGGGTGCCAAGCCCGGTAGCGAAAGGGTTAATTGGTCAACACCCCCTGAGTGGGACACATACCTTGACCGGTACAAAGCAGGTAAGAAATACTGTCTGCTCTGAGCGAAGTTCCCTAAGGAAAGAAAATATTTTCACGATTCGGGGTCAAATAAAATGTATTTTTGCGAAAGAAATTTTTGCAAGTGAAATCTGCTTCAACAGTTTTGAAGATGGAATTCTCGCGAATGAGTGTTCTGTATAAATTTTTTGCGATGGAAGATGTGTCGTTTAACTTGTCTGGCTGAGAAAGCTGTAAAAAGGCTTTTACAGCGCAAAAGAAATACAAAAAGTAACATTTTACGACTTTAATAGACTGCTTGATATTTAAATTCAGCAAAAACTTCTCCCGCAAACAGCATTTTCCCTTAAGGTAGGTATTTTAGAACCGCAGACGTTGCACATAACGACCTAAAAGTAAAAATCACCTATTTGAAAATATTTTCAAACAAAAACGTAGCTATTAGCATGTGAAAAGTAATGTTCTGGAGAATGTGACTTGACCAACAGTCGAACTGGGGTCAGATATCAAAACCCTATTCTACCTGGTGCTTTACAATATCTGCAGGGGCTCCGTAATTCCAGAACCATAGAAAAGTTTTAAACTTTGTAGGAGCAGCGTGCTTTCAAAAAGCGGCAATTTTCGAAAAGTCAGAAGGGGAATTTCTTATTAAGGTTGTTACAGCTTGGTTTACATAAGCTGCATCGGAGATAGACAACATGACAAAACATCTTGAAAATTTGAGCTCTACAAAGCAAGTTCCAAAAGCTTGGATCTTTCCTTTTAATGTGGCCATATTAGCACAAAAATCACACGGTTGAAAGCGAGTTAGGTTCTATAAATAGAATCATCAAAAGTTATCAATGTATCAGTTACTAATACTGAAAACAGTCTTATGATGATATTCTGCATATCACACAAACTCACTTGTACATGTAAACCCATCTCCAGTGTACCCTGAATTACAACTGCAGGTGTAGGATCCAGTTGTATCAGAGCACGATCCCCAAGTTAAATGGCAGCCGTGAGTGTTGATAGTACATTCATCGACATCTAAAAAAAAAAGCAAAAAAGGAGACATAGCGCATTCATCGATGTCTGACATGAAACAAAACCAAAGAAACAATAAAAACACGGAAGAAGGGCATAGTGAAGCATTTCCCATGTCAATACCTCACCAATTTCTACTCTGCCGATGCAATTAAAGGATATCGATAGAAACGTAGAAGCAACCAAAGCTTTCCATGAAGGAAGTAAACATGGCCATCGAGAGTTATCTGTTATCGCCAAAATGTCTTCCTCAAACAATGACATTATGCTGAGTATTTTTGAGAACTCTTGGAACTTAATGTAGCTGTATCGTGTATGCCTCAATCACATCCATCCATCACATGGCCTATCATTGTTTCTACTGCATTTCTATCAGACCATACCAGGATCTGAGTTAGAACTTGCAAATAGGTTGGCAGTTTTTACGCTATGCAACAGGAGGTTCTAGGGGGCATTTTGAGGCCCCCTTGCGGGTTTCCTTTCACTATTTGAAGTCTCTTTGTGACGAAGACTAGCTTAAAATGAAGTCAAAACAAGTTCTTGTCACAGATGCAGCTAGGTAGAAAAATGCTAAAATAATCAATGATCAAGCATAGCAAGGCTGCTAGTGCGATCAGTAACTTTTGGAATAGGGTTAGTTAGTTAGCAACTGTGTTTACCAGCAATCGTTAGTCTCTTAAGCTCTGTCAGCAGGCACAGCTACTGTGTAGGAAGATGCCAATTTGAGATCCATTCAAAGCATAATTCATACATAGACAGATCCAGATCGATAGCGCTGGTCCTGATGTTTCACAATGCTATTTTTCTCCTCTTTCCTCAAGCACTACCTTTCAAAGCACATCTAAGCAGCCATGATATACATTTCGAATATTTGTAGACCAGATTCTGGAGACTAGATATGCCAACAAGTTCCATGGAAAAAAAACTATGGAGTATTATCAATGCGATTTACTAGGCTTTTTTCCCCACTATTTCAAATCTACAAACTGGAGATGAGGTTTTTTGTAGTAATAGTTAAGACGTAAATAATTTCGCAAGTTTTATTTCATAGAATTTCATGTATTTACCAGCAAACCATTTTGGTCACACTTGTCGGGTAGATGGAAGGAGTACTCATTATAATGCTAATATTTATGTTCTGCAAAAGCAGTTAATTGATAATCACTTCATTCAGGATGAGAATTAATCATTCGTTGATAATAAATCCTGTGGGAATGATCAACCAAACTTACAATAAGGAATCTTAAAGCTTTGCATTATGTCCGTTCACTTAAATCTGCTTCGCAGTTTCGGGAGTACGTAGAAATTTGCTTTGCAAATTGCGAACGGCGAGCCCATAATTCGGACCCTACATACTTGCTTTAACGTGGATTTGGTTAGCTCAAAGGTCATGCAGTAAATGACAATGGGAGTCATAGACAGGAACAAGTAAAGAGAATTGGGCTGCTATGTGGGGCTCCATATGCTGAGTCAGTATACGCATGTTTATGATCATGGACGCTTGCTTTTGACAGGTGGTCCTTGACATATCGACTTCACTATTGACATGACACAGAGATCAAGAAAATTTGAATAGCTTACATAGTTCAAAAAGCTAATTCAAATTGAGTGAAGATGCAGCAACTGTGACATGCCCAGCAGCATGGATCCTCATACTTCCAGTCTTACTTTGCAACGTTTCATCTCTTATCTCTGCCATCTCTGTCACCAAAATGGGCGGTTCATTCAGGTTGCATCCTAGGTGCTATGTTGCGGATGAGTTGTGCGGTGTTGTGCAACTGAATTGGGGTACTACCAGTTGTAGTGCATCCCAACCTTAAGGATGTTTTCAGCAAAAGGAACGAATACATGTACCAATTTGCTCACCTTCAGCTTATTATGATATAACTTACTTGTACAAGTGTATCCGTCACCAGAATAACCAGTATTGCAAGAACATGTGTACGACCCAGAGGTATCAGAGCAGGTTGCATCAGCAGCACAGGGATTGCTTACCGTGCATTCATCAATATCTACAATGAAAGAGTGGAACATGAAAATAACGCCTATCTGTTCTTTTGTTCATCTATCACACTTAGCATAATATACGCTATGTCTCGGCAAAGCGAAGGCAATAAATGTCTACCTTAATACACTCAAATTTCGCGTGAGTTTTATTTTCGCGCATCTATTTTTGCGCATTTAATTTTTGCGCAGGGCTGTAGTGCAAAAATTTAATTTTCGTGCAGAAAATTGAACTTCAATTTTTCGCCCATGCTTAGTCCAGAAAAGCAGGCTGATTTATTGAAAAAACAGTCTATAAATAGGTACTCATGTGCGATTGTGAAGATTAATAGTGAGACAATACGACGCAAAGATGTTGCAAATGAAAAAAAAATCAGTTCTATAATTTTTTTTATATACGTTTCGCGCAATTTAATTTTCACGCACCCCCGATTAAAGGGGAACAACGATCAAAAATGATATTTAACAGATGATAGAGCTCATTAAAAGATGATGCTCTTATTTCACGGCAAAAGCTTTTGTAGTTCTAGAGACATTCAACCCCAAACCTTGGCAAAGTCCAGCAGCTGCCATCTTGCCAATTATTATGCACGATGTCACCCAAATTATCTAAACTGCGTTGTCAAAATACTCAGTATTGAATTATTGTGGAGGACCGTCTCTTTTGTTTTCTTATAGAGCTACCTAATATGTTAAAGATCCACTTGAGAAAATATCGTTGGTATATGCGTTACTAAGGAAATGCCGTAATTATCTGAAAGAGCGCCCCGGCTTAAATGAGCGCCCCCCTCAAATGAGCGCCCCTCTTGACAACTGTGAAATTTAATGAGCGCCCCGGCTTAAATGAGCGCCCCCTCAAACCAGGAAGGGGGCGCTCATTTGGAAACTTGTAAT